>JBCJKH010024024.1:0-15288 GCA_039877255.1 Loriculus beryllinus | reverse complement strand
TGATGTGCTTTGGTATGGAATACCCCTTTGGCTACTTTGGGTCAGTTGTCCTGTCTTTGCTCCTTCCTATCTTCTCACGCCCCCCCTCATTGGCAGAGCCTGAGAGAATGTAAAGTCCTTGATCAGGGTAAGCATTACTTAGCAACAACTAAAACACTGGTATGTTACCAATGTTATCCTGATACTAAATCCGAAACACAGCACTGTACAGTTACTAGGAAGAAAATTTACTCTATCCCTGATGAAACTAAGACAGAAGCCTGCATCATTAATCAGAAAAATGAGCATATTTCCTGAGGCTAAAGAAGCCTTCTTAAAAAACATATGGGAATCTTGTGTAAATAACACAATATAAGACATATCTTGTCCAAATAAGACAGATGCCTGGTCTGGTACAAATTGGAAATAGGGAAAGCTGAAAGAAGTGTGGAAAAGTGGCAAAATAAATGATAATACCACTGGATGTTATCCATAACAGAAAAAGATAAGAAAGAAGCACATACAAGAACACAGGTCCCAAAAAACTAACGACAAGAGAAGGGTCATAATTGAGATTAAAGAAAAAGCAAAGGAATTTATTGTTCTTTTTAACCAACCTTTACAGCAAATAAAAGACATGGAAATTTTTACACCAAAGTCCTTTTTGCGTGCTTCTTCCATAACTTTAAAGTCTATGAAGGGAAAAATTAGAACTTACAAGGTCTGAAGTGCAGTAGTAAATAAACTGTCATAGCTGCATTTCATCTGGTATCAGAATGAAATTAAGTGTGAAAAAGGTGACATATGTATATGCCTGCTGCTTTACTTCTGCAAAATAACTGCTCTCCAATGCAGGAGAAGCAGAATTCTATGTCCCTTTGTCCCTGCATTTCCATGGAGTTTATTCTTTTATCCTGGTGGCTTTTTACCACCTCTTCCTGGGCTTTAAAGAATTGCTTCTGCCTCCAGAAATTTATAGGGTGTTCATGAGTCCTTCTAATCCTCCACCTTTCCCACTCTTAACTTTCTTGCCCATCTTGTCCATCCAGTGTTTCTTGCTGGCTTCAAAGCCATTCCTTTCTAACAAGCTTGTTCCTTTGTAACTTCCCAATGAGAAACCTGTGGTTTCTTCCTATTCTTCTACTAGAAATCTGCATTGGTTATTTAGTATAAACTCTCAACAAAAGGAACTATGTCTCCTTTTAGATATGCTGCCTGGCAAAAAGAAGAAGGGTGATACTACAGGCAAGTAAAAAGCACTATGAGCATTAAAAGAATTGCAGGATGCATTTGCTTTCAATTTTCATGTTTTATATAAGTGAGAATAATTTTCTAGCTTTAGTCAGACTGGACATCCAATTTTATCTTCTTCAGTAGTCAGCACAGATATTACTTGAAGGCACTTGACCACATCCCAAAAGAGGTAGCTGATAAAGGTGTTTTGTTGAGTAGGGTTGATTTTTTTGCTTGCGTTGTGGTAACAGTGCACAGTGTAAAGTCCATGGGAATAAAGTGTAAACTAAATAGAGTTCTTTATGGTGATTTTTAATGAAGCTGGTAAGAAAAAATCCACATAATTGTTTTGACATTTCACTAAAACTAGAATGACACCAAAATGAAAGCAAAGCTGTTTGGGTCTGGGGAAGATTTATTCCCTAAGTTTGAACCATTTACTTAACCCTGATTTAAAACAAACAAATACAAAAAAAGTGTGTTTGCTTTCATACTTTTTTCTTCATTTCATAGATATCAGGGATCGAATTCAGACTTGAGAAGTACCCTTGCGGGAAACAAACGAAGTGACAGCAGAGTGGGAGGAATAAGAGTTGTTATCCAAAATGTTCTTGACACCATCACACCCCTTCAAGTGTTTGTTAAATAATGTATTAATAGTACATGCAGCCTGGGAAAGCGTCATCCTGAACAGATGCTGTGGAGAAGGCAAATGTTGTGATCACTGTGCTAACACAACAGGCTGGGCCCTAACCATGGGCCTGGCAACAAAATCTGTTCAGTCCCAATTAATATTATTTTGTCTGCAGCTCCAGTATCTTTATGGTTCCAAGTGCAGCATCATGAGGAGCACAACTTTAGCAAGGGCATCTGTTTCTCTATGCAACACTCACCGATGCACTCTCTTTTGCTCTGTTAGGTTGTTGTGTTATATTGCAAAATGGCCAAACCCTAAAAACGCAAACTCCTTAATGACCTTAATATCTGGTCTCAAGCAAATATCAATAATGATCTGCATTTAGGTCACACATTCATAAAAAATGTTGGTCTAGATGTTTCATGTGAAGTACTAGAGCTGACTCTGAAAAGCCATCAGTCTGAGGTATGAAATTTCTCTACACATTATAAAAGGGCACGATGCTTCACTGAAGATTAATCTTGTTAGAAGTCTAACAAGAACAAAAATTGACATTAACCCTTTATTAACACACATAAAACTCTTTGTGCCAGACTCACACACATCGACATCTTCAAGCAAGTGTGATGAAAAGAATGGCCAGTCCTCTTTCTGCTTGGATCAGAGACATGGCACATGAGAGCTGTGAATGATCCAAACAGATGGATCAGAACTATCAAAATGGTGTGCCCTAAATGTTTGGACTGGTTTTATGCAGGTGATCTTAGAGTTGTTGTCAGCGAGAGCTGAAATTTTCATCAGCAAAGAGGAAGAGTGCTTACAAAGGGAGTGTATTAGCCAATGTATACAAAGTGAGAGAAAAGGTCAGAGGTTATCTCTAAGCAAATGGATGCATTTTTTTCTTCTTTTCACTTCTATAAAGCTTTGTAGGTGTGTCTGGTTTTGATTTAGTAAATGTATCCTTCCTTCACCTTCACTGGCTTGAACTAAGTATGATTTTCAGGGTCACTGTAATTGACTACAATCATGGCACTTGATATCTCCAGCTGTGGTGTTTGGGGACTAGGAGGTATACAGCTCCTGCCTGTGTCACCGATGTGTATCATACATTTAAACTGCACAGCCTACTTTGGGAAATGGAAATCCTTTGGCTTTGAGAGTTTCTTCCAGTGAACACTGACAACCAGAAGACTGTTCTGGCATTCACTTGGTAAGATAATGGGAAACACACCTCAAACAGTGGTTTCAAGGGAGGCTGTGCTGCCAATTAATTTATAGTTTTTGACTTCTGCAGTGAAAAGAGGCCAGGAAACCTATGTAGGTAAAAATTGGCCTGTTTTACTTATAAAAATATATAGCCAATATAAACAGGGGTTTGTTGCATGAATTTCAATGTAGGATCTCATAGACTGCTTCAGGCAATCTTCATTACAACTTTCCAGTCTAACCATGGCGAGTCAGCCCTGGCAAAGGGACAAACTCCCACATAGTTGCTCACTCACACTCATCTGCAGGACAGGAGAGAAAATAGGGTGGCTTCAGTGAGTCCAGAGGAGGCCACAAAGATGCTCCAAGAGCTGGAGCACCTCTCCTATGAAGACAGAATGAGAGAGCTGGAGTTGTTCAGCCTGGAGAAGAGAAGGCTTCAAGAAGATCTTATAACAGTCTTTCAATATTTAAAGGGGCCCTATAAGAAATCTTGAGAGGGGCTATTTACAAGGGCATGTAATAACAGGGTAAGGGGAAATGGCTTTTAACTGACAGAGGGGAGAATTAGATTAGATATTAGGAAAAAAATCTTCATTATGAGGGTGCAGGGAGGGAGGTCTTTGCTCCTGTGGGGTCTCTGCAGGGCTGAGGGGATATCTGCTCTGGGCCTGCAGCACCTCCTGCCCTCCTCCTCCTCTGCCATCCCTCAGGGGATGCTGCTGCTGCTGCTTCCTTCTTGGCTTTCTCCTCCTCTGCCTGTGCTGCCTTTGGCTGTGCACAGTGGTATCTCTCAGTATTTGTAACAGATCCCTTTCCACAAACGGATTGTTATTGCGTTGTTATTTTTGCTTAAGTCATGAAGCACTGGGAGATTCAAGGTCATCATCTTCAAACACCATACCTACCTATGTCAGCTAAAGATGGGGTTTCCTTTTGCCAACATCAGCATATTAGTAAAAACCCTTGTATAGACCTTGAAAAATGGTTTACATTTGTATTTTGGTCTTTCTTGTTACTGTTACATATGGTGTCATGGCTTGTGACAGATCCTACACCAGAATGTACTGATACAGACCCTCTTGCTAATATTGCCTGAGAAATGCTTGCATCACCTAGTGGATGATCACTCCCCACCTCAGTTCTGTCTCAGCTCCCTGCCATCTTCCTTCCAGTCCTTCTCCATCCAGATAGCTCCCAGTATGGTGCCTCCTTATGGACTAACACTGATTTTCAGCTTCATTTTGAAAGCAGACCTCAAGACAGACTGCTTTTCCTTAGGTATAAAACAGCAAAGCCTTGTGGTAGTTGGATGTTTAAATAGTTCTAGGGATAATACAGTAAAGGAAGGGCTTAGCACTTGCATTTAGTTACTTTTTTTTTTTTTTTTTTAACACATCAAATGCCTGTGTCAATAAGAGCATTTTAATTTTTTCCCATTTCTTCCCTCACATAACAAGCACCTTAAGGCAGAAAATTATGTCAGATCCACTTGACAATAATAGAGGTTTTATATCCATAGAAAGATTAAAATTTCAGTAGATAGATTGGAAAAAAAAATATTATTTAATAGCCTAAATCAAAGCTTGGTGACAACATCCCTATGGAAAACCTGCAAGAGAAAAAGCAAGTAGATAAGAAGACCATCAAAGCAAAGGTTTAAGATATCAAATTTAGGTGATTTCTTTGGAAAGAGCATGAAGTTACATAATCCTCCACACATAAACAAACACCTCCATAGTCTTATATAAACTTGTTTTAGATCTAAAAACATAGAAAAAGAAGATAATCTTAAAATGGCACTTCTAGCATTTGTTAGAATTTTTACTTCTCTTTCTTTACATCTGTGTTCCTTCCCTGTATGTGAATTTTTCCATTTTATTGCTTGTTGATGCGCAATATTTCTGTCTGGGATCTTTCACATAGACAACACAAAAGAAAGATTTTTTTTGATCCTAACTTCAGAGAGGAAGTCATCAATGTATTGAAGGAAAGAGTTAAACATCACATGAACAGAAGCTAGAAATCTGGCTGGTGTTTATGTGCTGCAGAGTGATCATTGTTTCTCAACTCTATTCCTTGAACATGGTAGAAACAAGGAGCAATTCAGTCATGCATTGGAAGTAGCTCTGCTTGCTGCTAACCTTTCTGACAGTGTAATAACAACACATTGTGGAGGAGCACATGCTGCTAAGGGGTATTTAGACCTAACAGTAAGGTTTTGGTCATTTTCCCACAGCAAAGTACAATGTAGTGTATTCTACAGTCACATGTCAGAGCTGTCAGCTACCCTGTCTCTTCCGATTGACTCTCTATAAGTCCCAGAGTTGCTTGACATGGCTTCAGTCAAAGAAGTCTGGTGACAAACATACAAATAGCCTCACTAGGGACTTGGCATGCCAAGTATTACGTGAGAGATATTCTTCATAATCTCAGATTAAAAGATGCAAACATAAAACTCTTTTTAAAAGAGCCAATATACCTCAAATAATGTAAGAAGTCATTAGATTTTAAAACATAGTTATTATAAAAACATTTGTTTTTTTCTCAGAATGTTTACTCATTTCAATGGTAGCTGCCACTAATTGAAATATTTTACATTCCATCTGCTCTGCTTGGTATTCAAGCTGAGAGAGGGTGGAAACAAGACAGCCAAGACAGTGCAGTGTTCAACCTTTATACTCAAAATACTGTTGTGATAAACTGAATACTTCTCTACATCCTTCTCTGTAATCACAATTTGTCTTCCACCTGTGGAAACTCTGTATCCAAATGTGTTGCTCCTCATATGAAAAGTTAGAAGTGTGCCTGTACATTACCAACCATTAATACCTTTTATTTTTATTATCTCATTTTGTCTTTCTGGGCAGCTGGGGAAGTTCTTGCAAAGGCTGTCCTTTCATACCTCAGCACTACCAAAAAGTCTTTCTGTATACTGGAGGCATTTTGATGTTTCTGATCAGCCTTTCTGATTCTGAGATTTGCCTTTGTACTACAATAAGTTAAATCTTAAGTGCATTCTCACATCTACCATCAACCCATCTGTTTGCTCACATCCTGTAACTGAAGCTTAATGGGATGCGTATTTTACCATCTCCACATCTGTCTCCTAATGGTATTTGCAATAGTGAGGACTTGAGGGAATTGAATATCCATTCACAGCTTCCAATAACTAGCTCATGCCAATGTCTGCCTCTGGTCCCAAGCACCCTAGTTTTGCCTCGAGTGGCTTTTCTTCAATGTGATATTTAAGTAGTGTTCTTATTTTAATTCAATCTGTGCAAATGCACAGCTTCCTTGTCCTTCAGTAGATACACTTCCGCTTATCCAGTTTGTGAACCCAATAATGATGCTAAAAGGACTAATTTTCTTCTGTTAATTTACTTTGGACTATTATCATAAGTAGATATTGCACTGAGTGAAGAGTAACATGAAGGACCCCTGGAAAACCCGTAGAACTTTCTTGGTAGCTAGTTAAGAGCACTGTTGTATAAGTTCATAATACATTGTTTGAGCTCAGTATTTTTCCTTTTTTTGTCGTTTTTCTATTTCTGACTGAATAGCCTGTCCCAGATTTAGTGCTGGTTAAGCTGATTCAACTTTTAGATGAAATTGGCTGTATGTTAACAGAATCAGCAGAAATTTTAGCATTCATCCCTTCTTTGGCATTTTACTTTGAATTTGCATTACCAAAGTAATTTTATGATTGGTCATGACATAAGGCAATGATTGCCTTATTGCTCAATGATACAGAGTTGAGGTACTCTTCGTACTGGGCTTACAAATGATGTTCCTAACAGCTTTTTCTGATGTCTCTGCATCTCATCCTACCCTAAGCTGCACAAAGCAGGAAGGCTGCTTCTGTTACTGTTGTATGCAAGAAATATAATTCCTATTCAGGTAAAATTATTTCCTAAAAATCACTGCCTACTTTCTTCATATAAAACGCCTTTTAGTTAGGCTTTAGCATTAGAAAAGTTGCTACATATTGTTTCTGACTGGTATATGTAAGCTATTTTCTGCTCTATTCCCAAAATCTTTTATTTTATTCCATCACTCTTGTGGGTTTCTGCTGCTGCTATCAATTAGCCTCATTCCAGGTTTCCACTCTTAGTGCAGGTAACTGCCTTCCCCATTTTCACAAATCATTTGAAATATGAGCTTTATTCCTGCTTTTACATATACACATGGGTTTCAGGAAAGGTGATTTTACTAAAAGCTTTTATTTGTTCTACTAAACACTCTAGAATCTGATTATATATTGATATCTTCTTCAGTTCTCTCAGATTTAATACTTGACATTGATGTGATGCCTTGTGGGTTTGCAAATGCTTTTAGATATTTCTAAGAAGTTACCTGAATTTGAGTGTGAGAAAACTTTGTTATTGTTTCAAAGTCCTGGGTTCTAATTTTTCATCATATTGGCACCATATTTCGATTTAACAAAGCTGAAAAGAAACCAAAAGGCAAATTCAGTCTTTCTATTTCTCCTTTCCTACAATATCTTTGATGCACACTTTATAAATTATTGTTCCCTAAGGATGATCAGAAATACTGTCCTATACAGGCATTAACCCATATTTCAGACTACTAAGAGCATTGAGCAACAGTCTTTGGGATTTGACTGGGACCATCACTTCCACTTGTATGAAGGCTACATTTATACCATAAGAGCCTGATAACCACAACTGCCTTTTGAGATCCCGGTCTGCTCCCCAGAGACATTCCATCCACATGCTGGGGCATACAACAAACTCAGCATGCTCTCCATATCTCAGAGAAAGGAGAATGTGTCTCACATGCCAGATGGGAGCCTGAGTAGCCCTTGATTTGGGCTCTTTGGTCATCAGGATTCCGGTGAAACCCAGTAACATGTGGCATGTTTTTTCCCTCTACTGATAAAGACGGACACAGTGCCATGAGGGCAGTCATGGTTACTCACAACAGGGCTGATCATTGGAAATCTGACTGCTGCATTGGATTTCCCCAGGGTTTCCATTTCAGTGGAGTAGTGTTTTGTCCTATACCAAACCACTGTCCCCTAACGATGGCAGTCAAACTATCTCTGACAGTGCATCTGGGGCAAGGGTGTTTTTCCTATTACTGCTTTTTGTCCTCTCCCAGAGTAATGGACTCTCTCTTGCATTATGCAGACTTCATTGTATGGAATACAAGCAGTTCCTATTTTCAGACTTTTCTCTAAAACAGAGAATGCAAGAACTTTCCTTTTTCCTTAACAGGAGCTGAAATTGTGATTCTGTCACAAATCAAAGTATTTATACATCTGATTTATTGTCCTGTGCCAAAATATAAGGTTTAATCTAGCTCTGGCTCATGGAAGCATTTTAGAGCAGAATTAGATTCCTTTTCTGGTGGACTTTATTTATTTGTTTGTTTGTTTATTCTTTTGAATGGAAGATGATGAAACGGAACTATTACGATGACATGATTCTTTCTCATCAGAAAATTAGAATAATGAGGGGGTTTTTACCTGTTTAAACCTTTGAGACATCTATTTAGATCCACCTGCCTTTCAGATTGATGCTGGACAAAGTAGTATCTTACCCTGTATCCTCACATCCTGGTTTTAAGCATTGAGAAGGCAGGAAAAATACATGCAATAATTTGGCTATTTTCAGAAGTTTAAAATTGCAAATTGAGGTCTAGAAGCAAGGAGCAAATTGGTCTTAGACTTCAATGACAGAACACAGTTGAGACTCCCAGGGACAAATTCAACCAAATAAAAGCATCATGTTTGAAAGGCCTTTACAAACATTGCCCGGACATTTTCTGATTTGCTAAAATCCCTGTTCCAGCTGACATGAATTCTTTAGTAGTGGAGAATTTAGTTTTAAGAGCTCAAACACTCTACTAGTTACCTGCTTAGTGAAGGAGAAGTGGAAATGGTAAAGAAGTGGGGATGGATGGATGGACGGACGATGAGGAAGATTTGAAAGCTTGTGGTGCAGATGGTTGGAATTAAAAAGCTCAAGTTTTATTCTGGTCACGTGTGGCTTAACCCCAGCTGACAGCTAAGCACACACAGCCACTCATTCCCATCCTCAGCAGGATGGGGGGAAAAGAACTGGAAGAGTAGAAGTAGGAGAACTTGTGGGTTGAGATAAAAACAGTTTAAAAACTGAAATAAAATATAATAATAATAATCAAAAGGAAAATAACAAAGAGAAATAAAGAATGACAGGTGATGAAAGTTAAAACAATAGTTCACCACCAACCAACAGATGCCCAACCTGTCCCCAAGTGGTGGCCCCTCTGCCACATTTCCCATTTGTTTTATTGACGAGTATGGTATCATCTGGTCTGGAACATCCCTTGTATCATTTGGGTTCAGCTATCCTGGCTGTGTCCCCACTCAGCTTCTGGTGCACCCCAGCCTACTCACTGGCAGAGTAAGGAGCAGAAAAGGCCTTGGCTCTGAGTAAGCTCTGCTCACCAGTAATGAAAACACCCCTGTGTTATAAACAGTTTTCAGCACAAATCCAAAACATAGCACCATACAAGCTGCTACGAAGAAAATTAGCTCTACCCCCGTCAAAACCTGCACATCAGAGTCTCAAAGATATGTGATTCAAGAAATATGCTTTCATTCTCAGATGGTATAAGAGTTTTGCATTGCAGCTGCTTAAATATTTGCGCTGCTTTGAAAAGTTTTATGTGTACAATCCTGCCTATTATAGTAAATAAAACACTTTTATACTGTTTTCTCCATTATTTCCAAGGGATATAAGTTTAGCATTCAAAATATCTGCTTGAGGTTCCTTTCAACTACAACTTGTTAAACAATATCTCATATATGGATGTACATTTCTCTCAGGGACATCTTTACTTTTTTCATGAGTTATGTATGGAGTTGGAAGAAATTTCTGGCCGTAAAAATCATTCTTTCTTTCCTTTCCCTTCATTCTTGTGCTCTCTGTGTATCACCGTCTGTCTTTCTCATCTTTTTGAAGGCTTACTGCCTTCCTTTTGAAGTTGTTTTTGTTCTTTGAACAATATAGGAATTCACTGTTTCAGATACCTTTTTTAGCAAAACCCTCTTCTATCAATTACATTGCTCTCAGCAGAATAATTCACATGAAATAATAGCACAGAACTGAACTAATATCTGATCAAGAAAACAGCCCTCACTTGAACGTT
Source organism: Loriculus beryllinus (assembly GCA_039877255.1). Taxonomy (NCBI): domain Eukaryota; kingdom Metazoa; phylum Chordata; class Aves; order Psittaciformes; family Psittacidae; genus Loriculus; species Loriculus beryllinus. The sequence continues at coordinate 5,075 of JBCJKH010024024.1, read as the reverse complement.
GTTTATCCATTTTCTTTCATCTTCTTTGCTCCTTATTCTAATCATTGTCATAATCAACGATTGGCGATTTTGATATTGGCAGATCTCCTTCTCCTTTGGCCTGGTACATTGCGTCATCCATTCCTCAATCCAGTTATTCTGCTCTTGACTGATTTCTGTTCTTAGTTATTCATTGGCATCTCCTCTCTCTCCAGGTAGCTAAGTTGAATAAGGAGTTCACTTGTTGCTTTGATATAATTCTGATCTAGCTATCAAAATATGAAATTGACATATCACTGCTTGGTAGTTCAGATAGAGGAGATTCACAATATAAAAGTTGCCTCTTCCAGATCCTTCTTCACAACCCCTTTTTTCCTAGTTGTTTACTCTTCTTGCTTCTGGCTTTATACTCTTGTTTTTGCTGCCACCACTTATACTGCTGCTCAGCTTCTCCAGGTCACACACAGGTCTTTTCTGCATCTGTACCTGTGTTCTTTTCCAGTGTCACATGCAGTTCAACACTAACATCTTTTCTTAAGTCACTTGGTGTTATCATTTCTTTACTTGTGACTCCCCCTCCTCCCAGTGAAAATAATGAACATTTTGGTCTTTGCTTTTTAGTAGTTTTCTAAAGGCCTCAGGTTGCAATCAGCTTTCCACCTGTTTTTCTTCAGGAAATTCTCTGAGGATTTGAAGGAACTAAAGAAAGGCCACTTCATTATCCAGATTATCCAGCAGCTCTTTGAAGGACAGGTGGATGTGAATAAATATCACAAGGATGTTTGTTAGTCAGGAAGCAGAGCTGACCCTGAAAGAGGGTGGCAATAGGTGATGTTGTTAGAATCCTTCTTATATCAGTCAAAAGTTGCTGAAAAACACCAAGAGAATTGAGGCTGAAGTGGAAACTAGGGGAATTGCTACCAGAGTTCAATCAATCTGGACTGCATTTGCACGGCCACAGATCTCCAAGACAAACACAACATCACTCTTTAACAGCCAGTATTCACAACCATGGCTCTTACCCATTAGTGGTAGCTCTCATCTATAACTATGCTGTGGTGTGCACCTACATTATTTATATATAATTCCCTGCATTCCCTGAACGCTCACATTGTCTACTGAGTTTAATTTGACATCCAGCTATAGAGCCCGTATGTGGCCAGCCACTTTTCATGAAATATATTTGCCTAGAACAGGTAAGAGCAAACTGCATTGAGCAATGAAGAGTCTTATTTTTAATACTGATTTTCTTTATTTTTTAATATGGAAATCCCATAGCTCTAATAAGGAATATGGCTTTTCCCAATCTATACTCTACCTTTACTAAATAATAAGCCTTTACAATAGGTAATTTTAAGACAGAGCTATTCTTCTTTCTACTATAAAGAGCTATTCTTCTACAGCTTTCTAATATAAAGAGCTATTCTTCTACTATCTACTATAAAGAACTACTATTCTTCCCTTTCTCCACAAAAGGAGTACAAGGCATAGGAAGAAACAGGAACACAGATGGTTCTTTGAACTCAACTTGCAGTTCATAAGTTGTGTGCAGGCAGATGCTCAAAGTCATAGCAATGCCACTGTGGGGAGCCTGGTGTCTGCGCATTTTAGAACTTAGAGAGCATCTGTCACCATCCTGGTAAGACAGATTCTCTTACCAATAGGTTTTTTTTCAGAGAAGATGTGAATCTGATTCTGAGTGACTCAGAGACTTGTTTAAACACCAAAAGGTGTTCTCTTTACTTTGAGTGAGGGTGGCAGACTCAATCATGACATCATCATTGCAAAGTTGCCAGTAGCAACCAGTCACTTTGGTGCAATTTGGTAAGAAAAAAGAATTCCCACTCAAAAGACCATTTTTTTTCCTTAGAAGATTGGCTCCTCTAGAAGGCAACACAGAGCATGGCCTAGTTTGCATGCCCCTAGTCAACCTGTGGAGGTGCTTTTCTCTCTGTTGATTATACAAGGAACTTTGTGAGCTTGGTACTAACTTTAGCAGCCTACTTGACATATGCATTAAAACAGCGTGAAAAGCCTCATACGGGAGCATAGTTTTCTCTGCTAAAGGTGTCTCTAAGGAACTGTCCCTAATCATAGTCCAATTCAGTTCTCTAAGGTGGCATATACCATGGAAAAAATCAAAAAAGATTTTTCTAGTAAAAAAACACTAGGTACATGATATTAGGACCTGAGTTCTCTAAAGTTGTGTCTATGCCAGTGTATTAAGCATTGCCAAGGGCACTGCCAGGCAATCATCTACATTTCTAAGCCATTGGAGGTAGCCTCTGGTGCCACATTGACTATCACCAACTAGCTGCATTTTAAAAATTCCCAGACATTAAGGAGGTGTCACAGACAACATCTTCCCAACAGCCAGTTTGTATGTACCCACTTGGGGGGTGGTTTTAAACTGAAAGAGGGTAGATTTAGATTATACGTTAGGAAGAGGTGCTTTACACGTTAGGAAGAAGTGCTTTACTTTCAGGGTGATGAGGCATTGGAAAAGGTTGCTCTGAGAACCTATGGATGCTTCATCCTTGGAAGTGTTCAAGGCCAGGTAAGATGGGGCTTCCGCTAGAACAGGACAACCTAGTCTAGTAAAAGATATCCCTGTCCATGGCAAGGGGTTGGAACCAGATGATCGCTAAGGTCTCTTCCAACCCAAACCATTCTGTGATTCTATAATTCTATGACTCCTTTTGAAAGTAAACTACTCTAGAAGTGTGGACATAACATGACCACAGACGTATCTTGCTCCTGTAGGTGTAGCCCAAAGATTCCCAGGACCAATGCTTCGGTATCCAAACAGACCTCCCCTGAAAAATTCACAGTTTGTTTACACAGAAAATATGATTTCAGATAAGATTGACGTTCACTTATGATATTCACTCTAGGTTATGCAAATCTGTACTTGTTCTAACCAAGTATAAGCCATTTTCAAAACCGCGTTTGGTAATACCCAAAAAACAAAACTCATTGTTTTGGAATCAGACCATACACATGTGCATGAATTTAGAAAAGCTGATCAAGAATATTTCAGCAAATAATTTTTTTTTTTCCCTCAAAAAATAAATGCAAGTATAGACAAACCTGATACTCCCCATGTGTCACCAACTGTAAAGGCTCCCACCATGACATTTTTCACTGTTTCAGGATATGAAAAAGACAACAGATATTTTCTGAGGGACATCCTGAAAGCCTTAGAAGTTTATTTGAAAATATCTGGGTAGCTGAGACTTAGAAGCTGAAGGAAATGCCAGTTCCTAATATATCCCTGATGTTGCTCCATACACAGCTCTGTTGTTCGTGCTAGCAGAGGAATAGTTACAGCTTGTACTGAGTTGAGGCTAAGCTGTTAAGCATGCTTCTTTTCCTATCACAGTTCCCCTGCAGCTTTTCTCATCTCCCAAACCTCCTACTCTATTTTCACTTACCCATTTCTGGTCTTTGTCAAGAGACATGGCTTTTCCAGCTCCCTGGCTACACTAACTGACATGATCAAGAGATTTTATTTTGAAAGACTGGGAGAAAGGTTTGACAGCTTCACCTTCTGTAATAGCTACCAGACCTTGATCAAACCTCAAATCTTCAGTGAAACCTCAAACTTTCCATCTAAGAGTTGTTTTCCAAGATTGACATCACTTAGTAAAGTTAATAATTTTTGTACAATTTTATATTATTCCTGTGTTAGTGGCCTTACGTATTAAAACAGAAAAGAGTTTAATTTAGTGCTCATTGTGAAAAGAGTTGTGTGTACTATTGTTTTGACCAAAAGTGATTCCTTAAAGAGTAAAATAATCCGGAAATCTCTGGAAAACGTTGTCTTCAGACAAAGCTGTTCAAAAAATTGTATTTACAAAATTAGATTCCCTACAGAAAGGTTCTGCTATCTCTTTGCTCAGGGAACAGTTACCAGAGCACCGTGATATTAAGTACAATTTATGCCATTAAAAAGAGCAAGTAATTCACCCTGACAGAATCAAAATGTGGTAACTTCCAAAAGTACAAAAGATATGATGGCTTCCACTATCAAACCTCAAAATGTTCATTTGATTTGATTGTACAACTGAAAAGCAGAAATGGTAGCCTGGAGAACGTCCTGAAATTCACCAGCAGGTGAACGCAGCAGCATTCTCAGATAATAGCACTTCATATTCTCATTCTTCTGTTCGCCACATTCATCTACCAGCTGGATATTTTGTGAAGCCCACAATCTATTCTTTGTCGCAGCTCTGTGTAAGATAAAGCAGACTAACACACTGCCTTTCTTCTACTGTCTCTCTCATAAATATTTTAACGATATATTCTTTTCTTAGAATTACTCTTCTGTCATGGGGCTGCAACCTGCAGAAGAGAAGTTGATCTTTCCAGAGCCAAGTGGGTGAACCTATTTCTAAAGATTTCTTTAAAATAAGAGGTAAGCAAAATCATAGTATAGGAAAAGTCCTTTTCTCCAGAGCAAGACAATCAACCTGAGAAGCACAAGTAATGGGGAATAATTCTTAAAATCTTAAGTACCATTGTTGAAGGAAAGAAGAGTAACAGATAAACTTAGTGGAAGCAAATCAAATGGAAGAAAATTTGGCTGTTAATAAATGTAAGATAGAAATTAGAAGAATTACCTAGATATTGAAGATAATACTGCATCATACTCAGTTACTTCCGTTATCACACGCCCTACCTTCAATTTTATATTTTGCATTTTCCATAACATATGTTTAATACTTGGCAGATACTGATATCCCAGTATGAAACGGAAATAGAAGTTTACATTTGCAGAACAGAAACATCTATACTGTCAATTCCAAAGAAATCCAGACCTACTGAATTCTGCAGAAAATGTAACATGAAATGAATCATAGAATCATAGAATCATAGAATCATTAGGGTTGGAAAGGACCTTAAGATCGTTTAGTTCGAACTCCCCTGCCATAAGCAGGGATACCTCACACTAAATCATGCCTCCCAAGGCTCTGTCCAACTTGGCCTTGAACACTGCCAGGGATGGAGCATTCATACCCTCCCTGGGCAACCCATTCCAGTGCCTCACCACCCTCACAGTAAAGAATTTCTTCCTTATATCCAATCTAAACCTT
>JBCJKH010024023.1:0-24209 GCA_039877255.1 Loriculus beryllinus | reverse complement strand
CTGCTGTGAGCTGTTATCTTTCCTAAAAGAAATCAAGTTAACTGGGAAAGTTCATTGTAGAATATAGTAGCCTAATTATTTTAAGGCTATAAAAACATTTAAGTGATTTATTACAGAGAATTGAGAATATCAGTCAAATAAGAGGGATTCACTTGTGATTTCTTTACAGATGAAGAACTCTGTATCTAGATTGCATTATTACAGATGCATTCAGTGGATGTTTAAGGCATATTTTTTCAAAGAAAGAACTTAACTATCACTTTCTTAATGAACTAGATTATGGAAACTCTATTTGAGGAGCTTGAGACTCAACCAAAACAGAAATCCCAGCAGAAAAAATTGTCAGAAGCTTTGGAAAATATACTTGATTGTGTACAGAACCCCATTTTTCCATCATATATTACAAGAAACTTAATGAAAATTATTCATGAAGTCCATGGTGAGGTAAGTACAACCTTTCTAGTTGTTTTCTCTTTTTTGCATTTGATTGAAATGTTGAAATAAAATTTCATTTAGTAATAATGCTGCCAAATAACTTTTTAATGTATTAGACTATTAGGGATTAAGTCAATACCTCTAATAATATGCAGTAGTGCTGCAGAGTATGTTTTAGTGAAACAATATATTTGCATACTCCAGAAGTGCAAGGGGTGCAGGATTTTGTAATAGAGTTCTTAAGGAAACTCCCTTGATGCTACTGTAAAAGACTGTTTTGTAGGAAGATTCTTCCAGAAGAAATTTATTACCTTGGTTAGATATCAGTGAACATAGAGCTTTCTCTACAGAATCATAATGTATTAGATAATAATACCAATTTTATTTGTGTGTATTAACTTCCTCTTATCCAGTGTATTCAGACTTCTCTAAGTGCTGGAAAATACATGAGTTTGATATTCAAAAAATGGATGAACTTATGAATTTTTATGCTCTGTTCAGTTGTATGTATCTCAAAAGGACTGTGAACTGCATAGAGGATGAGCATTCTTGCTCAAATTTGGGTTTTGTAAGAGGCACCAATCATAAATCAGTGAAAAAATAATTGGTTTTGTTCTGTTCTTTGAAAATATGAAATGCTGCCCTGCAAAGGAGAATATAGCAAAGTAGCAGATGAGCATGTACTTGTGGTGATCTTGCAATAAGTCTTGTATTTTTCCTTTTGAATAGCTGTTGCATGAAATACTGTGACTGGTTTGTTGCCAAAGGGGATGTTGCAGTAAAATGAAGGTGTGCTATTGGACGTTTGTTGAAGTGAGAAGGGATAAAAACTTCTGTTATGAATTTCCTCTGTTTGCAGATGATTCTTTCTCACCTCTTGCCTGCACTAGACCGGTTGCTAGAGAAGGTCTTTAAGAATCCTGAGGCAATGTTGAAAGATGAAGTTGTTCTCCTGCATCTCATCCTTGGAAAGTTTAATGAATATTCAGCAACCCTCTTGTGCAAGAATCAGCAGAGTCTGGATTTATTTATCAAAAGTCTGCATGTTGCCAAGAAAATTTATGAAGAAATTCCACCATTTCAGATCACAGCTCTTGGGCAGGTATGGCTTTTTATGCTTAAAGCAGTGTTCAGGACTTTCAGGGTTAAAGAGTCCATAGTTTTTGACCTGCTTTTCTCTTAGTACAAGTTTTAATGGGCTCCATAGTGTCTTGGAAACATCTAAACAGGTTGCAAAACTTTCTCTTTTAAATTTACCAGAAGGAGAAATTGCTGCTTGCTTTCTGCATTTTGACAAGTACAAAATAGAAATAACACTGTATTTGCATGCAAGTGAGTACCTTTATCATTGTCTGCAGATACTACTGTTCCATTCTCCTTAGTTTTTGTCAGTTAGGCTGAAGCTTTATTTCATGTTTGTCTTCTGAGCAAAACTGTCAAGAAAATGTAGTAGGTGAGAAATAGTCTCATTTGAAGGGGGCTTCAGGCCTTCTATTAGTGAGGTATTACTGTATACTTACAAAGGCTGGCAATAGCAAGTTTGTTCCCCCACCAGGCAAGCTATGTGAAAAATTCCATACATCAGTAGGTCTGATGGCTATTGCACAAGTATATGCTTTGCATCTGAGGATTCCTGTATGTATACAAATACATAGTTAATATGTATATTTTTATATGTTCACACTAACATCCATGTGTGATTGGATACATAATCCAACATACCTGAATTCCAGAGCTTGTGATTTTTGTTGCCCTTTTAAAGTAAACTTCTCTGCATTCTTTTTTTCCCTTTTGTAGATTACTAAACCATTCTTTGCAGCTCTGTCAGATGGAATGGTGCAACAGAAGCTATTGAAAGTGTTGTTTGACTTACTGTTAAACTGCAAGAATCCACTTTGTGCCCAGACAATTAGCAGTGTGTTTAAAGGGGTAAGTGACAAACTCTAGAACACAGAAATATGTTCAAACCTGTTGCAGTAGTTCCGTGTCAGTTCAATAACACTTGTTATTTATATCATTCATAACATTAAAGGAATCAGAAACAATTTGTCACAGAATATAATTGGGTTAATGCGTGAAAAGTTTATTAAATGACTGCTTTAGAAGGTATTTTTTTAAAAGCCATGCATTAGTCACCCTACCATGTGAATGAATTCACACAAAATCACTTTTTTCTGCTGCACTGATTTTCATTTTCTGGGCTATGACTTGAATGTGTGGATGTATATGTGCCTGAAAGGGATGTGATTTTAAATTAAAAAAGAGGGGGTATGGATGTGGGATACAACACATTGTTCATTGGTACTGTTGCTACTGTTGTTCCAGATTTCAGTGTGTGCTGAGCAGATTGTCAGAGAGCTGGAGCCTCCTGAAAAAACCACAAGTCTGGCCACTGTTCAGCAAACTAGACGGCAGAAAATGCAGCAACAGAGGTAAAATAACTAGAAACTCCAAAATATTACTGTACAGTTTGGAAAGGCGACGTGTTTTACTGTGTTGCATGGTTTGTCTTGAAAGCATAAGCATCCATTTCTTCTTTTCCTCTGCACGGTAAAGTAACTGAGCTATTTTGGGTAGGAGAAAACCACTCCTGTTGCTGTTTGAGAACTGATGGAACTGTAAATCCCCAAACTGAAAGATCCAGTAGTTTTAATGTTGGCATTTGCTCTGTAAATCTGGCTTGACACAATTGGACAAGATTCTTTGTTTTTTAGGTATTAAACTTTGTTAGTAATAAGGATGTGTGGGACAAATTACATACGTAGGTATATTACATATTTGTAGGTGGAAGCCTACAGATACTTATCAAAGTGTTCCTGATAGTTGACTGAAAACCAGTTTTTTTTTTTCAGTTAAATTGTTAATATAATCATTGAAAGTGCAGACATTAAAAATAGGTACAGTCAAAATGAAGCAGCAGGGAAGGTGTTCCTGTTTGTGGCAAGGGGGTTGGAACTACATGATCTTTAAGGTCCCTTCCAAACCAAACCATCCTGTGATTCTATAGTTTTTAGAAATCTTAGTCTTGTTTTTTCTCTCCATTCGCATAAGGAAGGAGCTATTTTGTCCACTGTACTTATTCTCTTCTTTAAGCATTGGCTGTCAGCTGTTGCTGAAACAGGATATTGAGTTGCTTTTCTTGGTTTGACCTAGAATAGCTGTTCTTATTTTCCTTCACTTGACCGTTTTTAGCAATCATCACCGATTAGATTGGTCCATCTGTAAATGTCTGTCAGAGTTTATAAAAACACACACATTTACACACACTCCCATTTCCTCCATAGTCAGTGGTTAGACACCAATTCTAAAATGGAAGTTTCCTGGATGGCAAGCAGATCACCATTCGGACAGTTATTTGGTAATAGATTTGGGGTTTTTTCCACAGAAGACTGCTTCATTGTGTAGAATTGTTACATGCAGAGGGCATGCTATACCGGTTTGTTTTTCCAAGTTTGGTCTGGATTTTCTGTTGATTGTTCAAAATGTGTCACTGTCTCAATCAAAAGCCCACATACTGCTACCTCTCCCAGGAGAAGTAGTAAAGGATATTACTACGTGCAAGAAAACTTGTCTTTAATTCACTTACACATGTGTTTGTGCCCTGAAACACTTTACTGTTTTCTTTGTGTATCCTGGTGGATTGTATTACCTTTTTAGAAAACCTCAAGAAGCAGAATTGGCACCAGAAGCAAGCCACTTCAGCTGGCAGAGGATTATGCTTATTCTAGAATTGCTGCAGCATAAGAAGAAACTCAGGCATCCACAAGCATTGGTATCTCCACTTTTTAACCTGCTGAGCCGGTAATCATGCTTCCATAACACATAAATCCTTGAGCATTTTCTTCTGTAGCAGGCATTGTAAAGTGTTAAATATGGGCTACTTTCTCTCTACTCTTTTGCCATGTTTGGTAGCTTAGCTTTCCTTTTTTACTTGAACTTCTTTTAGGTAAATCAGATGAGGGGAATGGGAGGTTGTTATGGTTTTTTTCCATTTAAACAATATGATGGGCTTTTTAAGACTTTTAAGCTGCATAGCTTCTTAGTGAAGCTTTTGTTTCTTAGGTGGAGTGCTTGGGATTGCTAAGAAGGATGATACCAGTGCTGCAACTGGCACAAACAACAGGACTTGTGTATTTTGCAAAGCTATTATAATAATACTCTTAAGTGTTGAAATTCCTCTCAAAACACTCTGGAGCAGCCTTCATGCAGTGCAACCCAAGAAAACTGTCTCTTTCCTGCCAGCCCTATGTATAGACACTTAGGAAAGTTTACATATAGGTTGGGTATTTTTTTTTTTTACTTAAGGCTTGCCTTTACGTAGGCAGGCACTCATGTTTCAGGCAGTCATCTTACGCTCTTGACAGTGCTTTGATTTAAATGTCTTTGATGTGTTTGAAAACAAAAAAGGAGGCACTTTTTTCCATGCTTTTTAGAAGCCTCAATTTAGAACTTCTGTAGAATGAAGATTGCCGTTGGTTATTTGTGTCTTAATATGCAGTTGGTCACTTATTTTTGTTTCCTTTTTCAATCTCTTAATGTAATTCTTGAGTGTAGGTGTCTGGAACCTATGGCATCAGAGGAAGAAAATATGGAATATACAAAGCAGCTAATCCTCAGCTGCCTGCTAAGCATATGTCAGAAACTGACTTCAGATCGTAGCAAGATACCAGCAGGTAAAAATGGCTAGATTCCTTCCTTCTCTCACCAGTACCACATTGAAATAATGGCCTCTAACTTTTTCTTTCTTTCAGTCTACATGGTATTGTTAAGGAGAGAGAGATTTGTCTACAGTGTACACAAAGTTGCTTTCTAAATCATTTTTTATAGATGCCTTAGGTATGGCTTGCAAATTGAAACCAGTGCTTGAGTGTGCTGTTTCTTCCTTATATGATTGACCATTGAAGTATTAGTATTTTTTAATAGTGAATATTTTTTACTGGCAGATACCCTCGACAAAGAAAAATTCAATGTGGAACTGATAGTTCAGTGCATCAGGATTTCTAAAATGCCCCAGACACACCACCATGCACTGCTTCTCCTTGGTGCTGTTGCTGGAATGTTTCCTGTAAGTAGTACCTGAAATGTATGTGTTGAGTCTTCAAGTTCCAAATACTGGGAAGAGTGAAGAACAGATAGAACTGTTGTATGGGGAGAAACTTTCTGAAAGGAGCAAGAGGCAGAATATACAGGTTCCCTGCACTTTTAGGGCTTTCTGTTCCATTTAACTTGAGATCAAATCTGTCTTGATATTTTGGTCACGAGTCACATATGACTTGCAGTTAAGTGCATTAAAAATGGAACTAGCTTTCTGACAAACATCTTGCCTCACTCTCCCACTGTAGTCAAAATTCTTGTGCCTTGTTTCTTTTTTCCCCTGCTTTTTCATATGCCAAAGAGAAAACATTCAACCTGTTTACTTATTCTATGTAAGAATACATAGCACATATATACTTACAAGTCCCTAACTCGTACAACACTGGGAAATGTAGTTGAAAGATGGTAAAACCAGGTTGGCATGATTTTAATTGACCAAGAAGCAGGCGTTTTCCTCTATGGATTGATATTTGACTGTACGCATACTGTTCTAAGATTCTTTTGAAATTATAAAAGCAGCAAAATGTATCCAGATGTATCAGACTCAATTTGCATATTCATCTTTACCTCAGTACTTTCTCCACACATTTGGAAGGATAGCGTTTTCTGAAAAGCAAAAATTGGAATGTTTTTGACGAGTCTGTGGAGGGTTTGGATTTTGATTCTTGAGGTTGTTTTCCTTTGTTGCCATCATACTGCCATCACCTGCTATAGAACCAAGCTTTTATTCTACAATATTAGCTCTTACAAGATTTCCAAGGTCAGAGTACAAGAAAGTATTTTTGTCAGAGTCTTGTCTCTTTTTTTAAATCTAAAACTAGTTCAGTTCACTAAAACTGAATGAAAAATGTGCCCGTAACTTCTTGCTCTAAGTTTTGGTAAAATCTGGGAAACTAACTCTTGAGTTAGGTGACATCTCTAATCCAGTCCTCGAACTAATTACTGTGTTTACAGTCTAACCCCTCCAAAAAGACAAAACTTAAAATGAACATGGTTGGTTTCCATTGTATGATTGTAGGTACTGCAGATGTTTTACAGATATAAAAAATGGTGGGTGAGAAAGGTATGAAAATGACTGCACCACACTCACATCTGTGCTTCTGCAACTCTCCCCATAGCTGATTTTGCATGGCACTAGGTATTTCATCAGATTAAACTCTCAGTTTCCACTCAAGAATTACTTGCTTAGAAGTGTATCTCGGATTTCTAAATACTATTTAGAACTCTAACAGTCACATAGTAATTGGCTTTAAGGGACACTCTACATTTAAAATTAGTTCAGTGGAGGTTTTTGAAGATACTAATGAGTCTCATTTTCTTTTATAGGAGCCTTGTGGCATTTGTGGGAAGGAAAAATGCCTTAAGGTATAATATGCAGAGCAGCAGAATTCAAAAAATAAATTAATCTCATCTATTGTCTTTTCCAGGATAAAGTTCTCCACAATATTATGCCCATTTTTACATTCATGGGAGCAAACATCTTGCGTCTGGATGATACTTATACATTCCAAGTAATTAATAAGACAGTGCAGATGGTTATTCCAGCTCTTATACAGGTAAATCTGTCTGTGTGATGCAGAAGAGTCAAAAACGTGAACAGTAAGATTATTGAGTAAGTGGTTTAGAATATCAGTGGTAGAATAAATTGCAGCCTAATCTAGGATTATTTTTAGATAGAAATTCAATTACATATAACTGTATTAACAAGTTGCTCCTTGTTTGACCAACTCAGTTCATCAGACTACCGCTTTTTAATGTTACGAGCTCCTGCACTTCATAAATGGTTTAGCTAAAACAGTATCACACTTGTACCTAAAGAGGACCTGGAACGTACTTTAAGTTTGAGGTTTTTCATCATCAACTGATGCCAAATAACCTCCCGCCTTTTTTTCATTTCCATTCCTTCCCTGCCTTTCTTTATTTTTTCCCCTCCCCTTCCTATTTTTCTGATTTTATTTGCAGCATCTTTCTGAAACACTGAGAATCAATTATGTGATTGAAAACTGTTTATTTTGGAGCACTGACCTTTTCTTTGAGGTTTTGCTTTTGGTAATACCATCGTCAGGCACGCAGGGCTTTCTCTTATTTTCTGAATTTACAAGAGCGAACTTGTACCCACCTGCATTAACCTGTTTGAACTGCTGTACCTGTTTGTACGCAGGCTGAAGACAGTGATCTGTCAGAGTCCTCTGGAAGTGTGGAGGAGGTGGTGATCAAGATCATCCGTGTGTTTGTGGATGCCTTGCCCCATGTGCCGGAGCACCGCCGCCTGCCAATCCTGGCCCAGCTGATCACTACAGTGGGAGGAGACAAGTTCCTCTGGGTTCTCCTAGTGCTGCTGTTCGAGCAGTATGTCACCAAAACTGTGACTGCAACATCAAGCACAGACAAGGTTAGAAGACAAGCGGGGTCACCTTTCTCCTCAGGAGGCTGAGCTTCCCCTTTCTCTTCACGATCTGTCCTTTAAGGAGGTGCAAGATAAGCCCTTAGATTATAGTAAAATATGTAGTGAGCTCTGAGCTTGTGCTATAGCAGAACCTCATGGTGATGTTGATACAATTCGTATTGCAGATGCAGTACTGTTTTGTCCTGGAGCCTGAATAAATTGGATCATATTGTACAGCAGTGCTGATAATCTGATTATGAAGGGCTCCAAATTTCTAAAAGTCTTTTTTTTCTAATAAATGTGTTTGTGACACATGATACAGGTCTTCCTGTACAGACAAAGATAAAAACTATAATGCTTTTATGCAGGCAGGCCCATGAATTAGGTGAAAGCATAGTTTTTGGGGAAAATTAAAAGATTAAAGCAGCATTGGGGAAAAGATGCAGCCTTTGCTGTAGCAATTTAATCTCTACACCGTGGAACTACGTTCTCTCCAAGAACTTACTGCTGTTACCCTTGGTGTTAATCCAGCTCACTCTGATGTTTTCCCAAACTCAGTAAGGCTTTTTTGAGTCTTTTCATCGTTATTATTAATACTAATTCTTGATCTCTTTTTATTTCTTTTTTCTTTTTTTTTTTTTTATTTTGAAACCATAAACAGGATGCTGTTCTGGAAGCAGACACTGCATTTTGGATTTCCATCTGTTGTGAATTTAATGTACAGACTCAGTTCCAGGGCATGATGAAAATAATCCAATATTTGACAGAACTGCCTGAGAACAAAGAAGGTAACCACAAAATGATGTAAACCCTCCAGTTGCAGGGAACATGGGGTAATGGTTTTAAACTGAAAGAGGATAGATTTAGACTAGATATAAGGAAGATATATTTTATAATGAGGGTGCTGAGGCACTGGCACAAGCTGCCCAGAGAATCTGTGGCTGCCCCATCTCTGGAAACATTCAAGGCCAGGCTGGACAGGCCTTTGAGCAACCTGGTCTTGTGGAAAGTGTCTCTGCCCATGGCAGGGGGTTGGACTAGATGACCTTAAATGTCCCTTCCAACCCAAACCATTGTGTGATTCTGATTCTGTTACTACTCTGGACAGAAGACTGAGGGATACGAATTTCTATAATGACTTCTTAATAATACAGCTGATATGTGATTATTTACCTTTTTTTTTAATCCTTTTAATTATAGATTATTCTGAGCACTTAGAATCAAACAGTATTCCTCATTTAAAAGGTCAAGTAAATCATTTAGCTGAAATGAAATGCTGTTATAGAAGACAAGATCACAGGGACTACCAGTCATTGTGTGTGATGCTGTGTATATGGTCCTGCCTCTAAAGACTCATGTTTGTAGCCAGTTTACCATAGCTTTGGCACCAAGAAAAAAGATTTTTCATGTAAAAATGATCAGATGGCACAGCAGTGAAATGGCACTGCTTCTTTTGAGACTGTTGAAATGAAAAATTAATCCCCTATGCTATTCCAGAGCATCTTCCTTGGAAATCTGACGTAATTTTGGGCACTGCAGAATGACTATCCTTGAAAGACATCTGACTGTAATTTTACTTTGTTTCCATAACCAGAAATTAAAACATACCTTTTTCTGTTGGGTACAAATTTGTTTTGTGAACATTTTCAACAGATGATCCTGGGCCAAAAAAGTCAAAAACGTGCAAGACAAAGCTAAAAAATCAGGACGGGCAGCTCTTTGATGTGGAGTGTCACTCAGACAAACAACTTCGGCATTTCAAATTCTTGTCAGTCTCCTTCATGTCACAGCTTTTATCCTCTCAAAGTTTTGTGAAGAAGGTAATAATGGCAGATTGCTTTTAAACTTATCACAGTAAGTAATTGTGCCATACTGTAATAGATGAGATTTAATTTTAGTATGGCTTTATATGCAAAGGGGATGAAGTCCAGTGTATCTTACTGACACCTTTATTGACAGAGTTTTGAAACCTCTCAGTAATGCTAATTGGTTTTTAATACAGCTTTTCTAGATAGACTGTTTGTGTGATTGATGAATAGGTAATAAAGTGAAATTCCAGTTCCAGAGAATTCCCACTGGCTTTATAGAGTCTGGGATTTCACTTAAAGTCTTTAGCTCAAAGTTTGGAATGGGATTCATACTATTAATCTGAAAAGACAAAATAAATGTTACAAATTTTCGGCTGCGGCTCTAGCTGGAAGTAAATCCCTGTTTTTCAACTGAATGTTGTCCACCAGCATCAAATGTATTTGCTACTGTGACTGATTTGATTCTCAGATTTCCTTCTAGAATGATGGATTAAGTGCAGATGCAGGGAATTCATGCTTACCGTGTTAGTGGACATTTCATTTAGAACAAACAAATTTGCATATGCTGGGATGGTAACTCAGTGGGGAGATGGAAGTTTCACACTTGGCTTATTCATTCTTCTTTTTTAAACCAGATAGTTGAATGTGAAGAAACAGAAGAGCTGCAGAAGTTGGAACAGAGGTATGCTTTAAATCTGCTCCACTATTATTTTTAGCTTTTACTACAACTTGGGATTGTTTTTAAATATAGTTCCATTAGACTTTTTTTTTCCACCCTAAGGACCCTTTCAGTTGTGCTCAGAACAACCTGTACTTATTATATAAAAGTTATTTAGTTTGGTTTTTTTGTTTGGGGTTTGATTTTTTTGTTTATATGACGTGCAGTTTTTTATTTCTGAAAGATTGTTCTACCCAATATCCACTCTTTCTGCATTTCTGCTAGTGTTTATTTGCACAATTGGCCATAACTGTTATGCTGTTGCTAATGGAGTCTCTTAAAGAATTACAGATTTTTAGCAAAACATGTTGCTTCATTAATAGGAAAAAAAAACATTGTTCACAGGTGCCCCTATGCTGGTGTAATAAAATTACCAGTGATCACAGTTGTAGTCATTGGGCTGTAACAGCCAATATGCAAAATTGAGGATTTCTTTTGCGGACGCTTAACTTTTCTGTTTGTTCTAAATGAGAAAGGGTATAGGATTTATTTTAAATGCTGTGTTCCTTAAAAGCTCAATTTTAAACATACAGATTTTCCCAGATTGTTTTTGTTTTAAAGTAAAGTAAAGTAGAATTACTGCTGTATGCGGATGCTGATCTGGGGGTAATAGGTAGACTTCTTTAATGTGCATATGATTGTCCTTATTGCCATAGCTTTTTGTTAATGAGGTAATCTGCTAGTCTCTCCATTAGGTGTTTCATTTTCTTTTCTTGTTGCTGTTTTGTGAAATTTCATGTTACCAGAAAGTCAGCTTCTGTAGTGTCCTTGTTATTACTAAAAGACACTTCCTTTCTACCTAGGCTATTAGAAGAAGTTCTTCACTATATCAACACTGTGGCATCTTCAGTGGAAGGAAATGTGGACAAGCCAACAGCCAAATTTTGGAGGGTTCTGCTTAACAAGTCCTATGATATGCTGGATAAAGTATGTCTCATTATCTCTCATATTAGCAGTAGGACATTTCTGCTTTTGCTTATTAATATAACTTTTTTAGGATTTCCTATTGGATTAGTACTAATCTTTATTGGATGGTCTGCAGGCTTGGTGCATTGTTGTTTAAACTCCTCTAACAATTTCAATAACTACAGCTAACAGACAGGAATGCCTATTTCCTTTAGTTAGTATTCTACCGGCTGGACTCAGTCACACAGCTCGCTCACTCACTCAGCCCCCCCTTTCTTGCCCTCCCTCTGCTTCCGGAGGGATGGGGAGGAGAATCAAAAGAATGCAACTCCCACAGGTTGAGATATGAACAGTTTAGTAACTAAGGGATAACACAAATCACTAGAGAGCACTAGCCCTTCCGGGTAACTCTCAGTTACATCCTGGGCATGACGTGCTGTGGTATGGAATACCTCTTTGGTCAGTTTTGGGCCAGGTGTCCTGTCCCTGCTTCTTCCTGGCCTCCCCTCCTCCCTGGCAGAGCATGAGGCTCGCAAAGTCCTTGATCAGAGTAAAACATTTGAGCAGTAACTAAAAACATTGCTGTTACCAGTTCTGTTCCCAGGCCGAAACTCAAAAACACAGTGCTTGCACCAGCTACTAAGGAGAAAAAATGACTGTTACTGCTGAACCCAGGACACACTACATGGTGGAAAATATTGGCTTTTGGCAGCATTTCTCACTGTTAACTCATAAAAGAGTTTAACTAATGCTAATGGAACTGTTGTATATTTCTACATGGAATTGAAGTTGAGAAAAAAAATTCTTATGTTTTTCTTTCTGATCTTTTTCTGATCAGAAGTATATTTGTCGAATTGGACTGGCTTTCTCATTGCATGCTGTGGAGCATGTGTCTTTATTTTTGGATTTTTTTTTTATTTTTTGCCTGTGAAGCATATTCCAATTTCCTGATGTATGTGCACAAGGCACTACCAGAAGTATTTTAGGGTAAGGAGGGAGAGCTCACCAACGTAAGGAGGAATTGCTGAGGAAATCTCAGGGGTAGTGGATAATGGCTGCTTAGCAGCCAGTGAACATACATTAAGTACTGTAACTGGAACCTGCTTTGTTCTTTTGCTTGCCTCAGATCGAGGATTACTGGCCTGTCCTCTCTTCTTTGATCCTGAAACCCATGTGGGAAGTCAAAGAGAGTTTTAATATTTTATTTGGAAAATACTAGGTCATAGCACATGGAATAGCGTTTATGGTATTGTTCTGTTTGTGCTTTCTTGTAGGTTAATGCCTTATTGCCAACAGAAACCTTCATCCCTGTTATTAGGGGACTAATAATGAATCAGCTCCCATCTGTGAGACGTAAGGCAATGGACCTTTTGAACAATAAGGTGCAGCAACGCACAAAGTGGCAGAAGAGCCAGGTGAGGCTAAGTGATTAAGCTTAGTTCCTTTAGCAGAAGTAACCAAAAAGAGAGAGATGTAGAAGTGGTTTGCTCTATGTAAAGATGACAAGTAGCCAAGTCTGGCAGGCAGCATAGGAGTAGAGATGCAGGCTCCCTGACCACTGTTATCATGCATGTTCTGAGTTTCTAATCACATGTCTAAAGTGTGTTCTCTTGTCCTTTTAGATCCTGCAGCTCTTAGAGCTAGTTCCTGAGCTCATTGCTATTACGCAGTGTAAAAGAAAAGAGGAAGAGGAGAGCAAGCCATCAACAGGCAAACTGCCTTGTTCAGCCTCAAGCTACTCTGCAAAGGTTTTGGCACAGAAAATCCAGTGCCATTTGTTCCTGTTCTGAAAACTGCCATTGATCTAATTTCTTCAGAGAAAGAGGAAAAGAATGTGATGGGAAGTGCTTTGCTATGTATAGCTGAGGTCACTTATACGCTGAAAGCCCAAGCAATACCTCAGCTTCCAAGGTACTGTTGGGTTCTTTTTAACTGAACCAATTGCAGCAGGAATTATACTAAAATGCATTACTGAAGGAATGCTGGTGAAGGCCAAGTGGCAGTCTGCCTGCGTGTGTTTTGTGTAGATAAGAATGAAGATATTCATAGTGCATAAAGGTGCCTCCTGGTCACAGAACTATGAAGCTAGTGGTGAAATTGTAAGTGGTTTAGAATCAGTGGAGTTCATGTTTCTTATTGTCATTAAATCTTTAAACAAAAGACAGGGCTTTGAGCAACCTGAACTAGTGAAAGATGTCTCTGCCTACGGCAGGGGGATTGGACTAGGTGATTTTAACGATAGCTTCTGACCAGAACCATTCTGCAATTTGAAATCTAATGCCCTTCATTAGCCTCGAAAAAATGAAATACAGCAGAATAGCCAGGAATACTGAGTTTTCTCAAATACACATGTAAAAAAATTGTGTAGAATTTGTCCCTGCAGGCTTAACAGATGGATTTATGGGATTGGAAATGTGTTGCCAACTGCTCAGTGGTTTCACCTTCCTCTGTCTCTGCTTGGATATTCACAGGCTGATGCCAGCATTGTTGAAGACTTTAAAAAATAAGAAGGACCTGGTCTCCAATGAGATTTACTTGCTGAGTGCTGTCACTGCTCTGCTGAAGGTTGCAGAAACATTACCACACTTCCTTAGCCCTTATCTTTTGGATTGCTTGCTGCAGGTGAGCTCTCTTAATTCCTCCAGATATGTAAAGGGAGACAAGATCTGTCCAGTTCCTAGAAGAAGATAACAGAGATTACTTTTTCTGTCTGAAACTGAAATAGATGTGCCAACTACGTGGAAGATCATAACATATTACTTTTCCACTCACCTTCTTATGCAGATAACTAAAACAAAGACTGTAAGAGCATCTGATAGATTGTAGTTTGTCTGTTTGGAGAGGAAGATGAATCCTGGAGGATCATTCTATAATATCCATGATAACATCAAATGTATTGGGGTAATTCTGACCCCTTAATGCTGACGTGTGTTTTTTTTAAGTCTGAAAGACAGTGAAGCTTTGTACGCAGACATGTTAACACAAGGTGCTCCAGGTGCTGCAAACAGCAAAACTCCTGTCTGCCATTTGCAACAGATTATTGTAAAACAAGTTCTTTTTGTTCTAAGTATGTCTGACTTTTGTTGGATTTCCTGATAGGTTGTCCGCTTGGAAAAGTTTGTGGTCGAGTTTGGCCCTTCTTCCCAGATAAGCTTACGGGTATCATCGTTGAAAACTATCCTAGCTACAAGGCTTGCTCCCCGAATATTCTTGCCTGCGGTTATGAAGTGTTACAGTGAAGTGGCAAATACCCGGAAGGTAAGGACTTTTTTTCTTTTTTTCATTCTTTTGCATTGTGATTAAAAAGAATGAAAGGGGAAAAAAATACAACCAAGCAGTGCAAAATTTGGTCCAACTGTCCTGACTGTGCCCTGTCCCAGGCTACTTGCTGGAGCAGCAGAGTGAGAAACAAAGAAAGTTTTAATGCTTTATGAGCACTGGTCAGTGTGTTCCCAGTGTTGTTTTGGTCACAGATCTAAAACACAGCACCATGTGAGCTGCTGTGAAGAAAACTCACTCCATCCCAGCCAAACCTAGCACAGGCTTTATACTATCTCTGTTTTCTTTTGTACTGCAATGGTGATTCAAGAAAGTGTGACCTGGGAGAAATGCACCAGTTTAATACCCTTAGCGTGTTAGATGATGAATGCTTGAGACGCTGTCCATTCATAAAGGCTTTGATTTATTTGCTAGGAGCACAAGTTGAGTCATAATTTTCAACCAAGAGAAACCAAACTCTTTTCAGGAATCCTACTACCTTAAACCCCTCAAAATTATAGGAAAAAGCTTATTTATTTTATCGCCAGTATTTTACTGGGTAAATGTATGAAGTGCCGAAATCCTATTTCATTGTTATGTTTCTCAGTCACTGTCAGTATCACAGTTGCCGTTGCGTTGCATTGCTTTGCTTTGCTTTTGTTTTGCAGAACTGCCTGGTTCCTCTTATGAACATCTTGAAGGAGCACATTGTTACTATGGAGAAGGAGCACCTGATCTCCCATCAGTCTGAGCTGACAGCATTTTTCATGAAAGCCCTGGACTTCCGAACAGATCATGCCAAGGTGGCTTGTTTAGGGGGATGAACAAAAGCAGCTCAACCTCTGTGTGCTAATTCTGTCAGTTGTTTTTAAAAAAAATGTTAGTAGTTTCCATGCATTTGTGCTTGGAAATTCTGGGTATCAAATACTCTATGTTCTGGAATTGTTCCTGGGGTAGAAAACACAGTTAGGTATTTAGTCTGAAACAAACTAAAATATGCTTTGAAAATTTAAATTCTTACATTTCAAACTTTGAATTCTCTTTTCTAATTTTTCCCAGGATGATTTAGAGGAAGTTGGTAAGACAGAGACTTACATTATTGATTGTCTAATAAGTATGATTATGAAACTTTCCGAGGCTTCTTTCAGACCTCTCTTCTTTAAGGTAAGAAGTTTAAATATAATACATCTGCATCAGCACATTTGGGTTTTCCAGTGGACAGACACAGGAAAGAGCTAATCTGACTTCCACTTTCAGCTCTTTGACTGGTCCAAAACAGAGTCTGCCCTAAAAGACAGACTACTGACATTCCACCGAATAGCAGATTGCATCGCAGACAAGCTCAAGGGCCTCTTCACCCTATTTGCTGGTCATTTATTGAAGCCGTTTGCCGAGACACTGAACCAGGTCAATGTTTCTAAAACTGGTAAGTTTTCAGTTACTAACTATAGAGAGGTGTTAGCAGGCTAACTTAATTGCTGAAATAGGTTAATTATAATTGATGAAAGTTAAGTCTTACAGGATTTACTTCATGGCACATACCTCATTTCTCTTTCTTCTTTCTCTCGTAAATAAGGCATCTTTCTTATTCTAATGGAACAAAAGGACATATTTCATCCATGGGCTCTGGGCTGCCAGTACAAACTTGAGACCACATGAAAATCTTCAGTGTCAGTCCCAGTGAATTCCATGAGAATGAAATTTTTTGGGAAAAAGACAACTTGTTTCTGTTTAGCCTTTTTTCTTGGTTTTCCATACTTTGACTTCTCTTACATGTTACCTGGTGTATTCAGACTCCTCTGCTTTCTTAGCAAAAATAAGTATTACTTTTTTGTTTGGGAAACTATTTGCTCATCCTATTTGTAGTGAAGAAATTCTCCACATCCACTGGTATGGCCTGTGTCTTCCTGTAGCCCATGTCTAGTCCCTTTTATCCCCAGCTGACTATGAACAGCAGTGGCAGACCTGCTAGGGCATTAGCTAAAAGACGGATAATATATTGCATCTTTATTGTTCTGAGTGATGAGTACATAACTGCTACGTAGTCATCCTTTAGCTATGTTCACAAATGAATAATGTTTCTATCTTGTGGGAAAGTTTCAGGGATATTTTACTTACGGGCTTTTTTCCCTTCTTGACTGACATATAGATGAAGCTTTCTTTGACTGTGAGAATAGCACAGAGAAGAGCTGTCTTCTGCTGCAGTTCACCATGAATTGTCTGCACAAGCTCTTCCTGTTTGACACCCAGAAGTTCTTGAGTAAGGAAAGAGCAGAAACCTTGATGATGCCTCTGGTTGATCAGGTACTGACAGACACAGGAAAAACAATTCAAAACTGACTGGTTTTTCCCCATCTGCAAGGTTTATTATTTTTACCTATTTAACCTCACCTCAATCCTCTCCCTTAACAAAAAGGGAGGAATTAATTTTTTATCTTTGGGCCACAGACAACCTATTGTCTGTGGCCCAAAGACAAAGCGTATTAATTGCTTTGCCTAAGGCTCTGAATTACTGTTTTATCCTCTTTCTAAACATTGTCATTCTATAAGGTTCATGCATGTTGTTGAGTTCTTGCAGACCAGTTCCAGTCCCACTGATGGTCTTTGATGCAACTCTTGAGTACCTAAAAGCCAAAGCTAGAAGTGCTTTTGGCTTGATTTGTTTGGATCTGTTTGACAAGCTTTTTATTCCACAGCTAGAAAATACACTTGGAGGAGATGAGAAGTTCCAGGACAGAGTGACAGCACACCTAATACCCTGCATAGCTCAGTTTGCAGTGGCAATGGCAGATGATTCTCTTTGGAAACCACTGAACTACCAGATCCTGCTGAAAATGAGGCACACCTCTTCTAAGGTTGGGAGCTGTCAGCATTCAAACTGGTTTTCTTTCTTGCATTAGAAAATGGGAATAGTGCATCTGAAACCAGAATTGGGTTAGCCAAGTCACTACTAAAATACTCGCTTAAGTTAAAATACTGATACTGTATTGGGAGTGCTGTGCTATACTCCCAGACCATAGAGAGATGTGAACGAGATGGCCTTCTGCTCTTACTGTAAGCAGTCAATATTCCACATGTGGATAGCTTCCGCACTGTGTGGTTTGGGTTCTTTAAGGATGGGGTACCTGTTGGAATAAAAGCTGTGTAAGAAGGAAGAGAGGGAACTGGAAGACAGTTATCTACAAACCTTCAGACTTCACTACATTTAGTTGTCAAGGCTCTCCTGTTTGACAGGCTGTAGCTCTCCAGGGGGAGTGCTTGGGTTGTCATTGTAATGAGCTAAGTCCTTCTGATACAGTGAAACAGTCTTATTGCAACAGGAAGTTCAAGACCATTTTATCAACTTACCTGCTTCTTGTGATCTATTTTTTCCTTTCACATTACCCTAACCCAAATCTTGAGATTTAAACTGGTGTAAAACTAGTTCCCTTCAGTAGCAGGAGCTAGTTTACAAACTTACATGGAAAGAAAGTGGAGGCAGGCAGGGGAGAAAACAGAATTATACTGAAATGTTTGTTTCCTTACAAAGATTACTGTTTTGATTTAGGTCCGATTTGCTGCTCTGCTTGCTTTGGTAGAAGTTGCACAAAAACTGAAAGAGAACTATCTGGTCCTGCTACCTGAATCCATTCCATTCTTAGCTGAGCTCATGGAAGGTAATGTTCTAAAGTGGCACTGGTGCAGACAACTGGCCTAAGACAAAAAAAGAGAATAAGGGTCACTTTTCAAAGGTTCAGACAGTATGATTGCTGTACTTGCTGTAAAACTGATATATTGGTATACAGTAGGTTAAACTGCACAGGATGCAAACTGTTCTAAAGTTCAGTTATGGCAGTTTCTTCAGTGTGCGCATCTCCCTAGTTTCATGTTTTAGGTGAGTGTTACAATAGAAATAATTCATCCAAGTAATTTCATACCTGGTGTTTGAAGCCAGTTCTGGCCTTGGTGAGTGATGAGGCCTTCCTAGGATAGCTTTCAGTGGCTGCTCTACTTAATTCCTGCTTGCTTTCTTTTTCTAGATGAATGTGAAGAAGTTGAACAGCTGTGTCAGAAGACAATTCAACAACTAGAAGTCATTTTAGGAGAACCACTTCAAAGCTACTTCTAAGTTGATTTCCTTTGTTTTCAGATTTTTGTCTGAATCATGTTAGCTTGACACAGGCTACTGTTGCAGGCAAAATTAGTCAGTCATACTAATTTTTATCAGAGCTAAGATCTTAACTTTTTAATAAAACATTGTAAGAATCTGGCTTTCTAATTTCTGGATGGTCTTGAGACTTTCTGCGTGACTTTTCATTAACTGCTCTTTTCTTAACAGTGGGAGACTGGAGCAAGCTATAAGCAAATTCTGATAGGGCGCAGTGACACGCAAGACACTCTTGACTTCTGCTGTGTTTCGGGTATGGAGTCCCTGTCCCTGCGGAGGGGCTGTAAGCATGATACTCATGGCACCCATGTGCTGCACTACTGAGAATCTGCTTATCTGTCTTTTCAGGGAAGCAAAAAGATACTAAAAAGGAAGTTACAATAAATTAGGATTCATATTAGGATTCATATAAATCCTAATAAATTGGGATTCATATGTTTTTCTAGTCTTTAAAGACAAGCTAAAGCAATAGCACTTACTTAGCTAAGAACAAATTGCTTGTGCTGTTAATAAATATACCAAGAAATTCACCACCTGTTTTGCACCAGGAGGTGCTGGTTCCCTACATCACTAATACAAAAGGCACTGAAATTCTGAAGTATGATTTAAAATACAACTGGTAAGAACACTATAAAGAAGGTACTCGTATGTCCCATATAGTGCTGGGAACGGGCCTCTGTTCAGGGTATAGCACGCCATGCAGATCTCTACAGCAAGGTTGCCCCTTTGTGGTCATTCATGCTCTTAAAGGATTTTCTTAGAAAACAACTATTAATCATGTCTGCTGTCAAACAAGAAGAATGTTCACATGAGAACTTCTTGCCCAGCTCTTAGATAAAGGCAAGGACACCCAAGTGTGAGCTGCCTACCGGCTCCTCCATTACCATCAGTCAGCTAAGTTGATCATGCAGTACAACACTGTCCTGAAGGACACACCAGCACAGCCAAGACCTACTTGGGGTAACTGGTCTTTGGATCATTAACTCCTCAATGGGGAAATGGTCTTCCAGACATGATCACTGAGCCACCCTGGAGATACGAATAAGATAATAAGCAACACAAGACAAAATATAAACCAAAAAGGGGTAATAGCTATGTAGCTACATTTAGAGAAAAGCAGAGTTCACAAATGTTTTTATTTATGCATTTTATATATTAAATCTGGTGATTTATTTTAAACAGTCTCTTAAGGTACATCTTATTCTTGAAATTGCTTCACTCTTTTTAAGGTACATGTATTGACAGCCAAGAACAACTTTTTAAAAGTATAAAAATTGAGACTGACATTTGTACAGAACACTGAACAGGAACAGCTTGTTTTAGATAGTATTTTAATACAAGACTGAAAAAGGATTCAGTCTTTGTTCCACTGATGAGTATCTGAGTCTTATATCTCAGCTGAAACTCTCCCTGGAGTACCTGGGTTCACACATTAATTTTTTCTAAATGAAAACAGCAAACATCCATTTCAGTCCCTGAGCAATCTCAACTCAGTTCAGAGCCATTTCAGATCAAAAAGCTTTCAAAAGCTCACACAGTTGCTACCAGTGAAATAATTTTCATTTGTAACACTTTGGAAAACTAAAATCTAGAAATGCTGCTTTGTTTGATTTAAAACACTTAGAAGCAGAAGGTGTCAGATAAGGTCCTACTGCACAGCAGGCTCAGAAGATCAAACTCCTTGCCTTTTGCTAGAACTGATGGGTCAATTGTTTCCTTAATCCACCTCAGTCAAAAGGTTATAGTTGCTAATATAAACTAGTAAAGTAGTGCTAATATAAGTAGTAAAGTATATTTAAGAATTCTATTTTAAATGAATTATCAATGTCCCTTGTGGTATGGATAACCATATCTTCAGATCCTACTTCAGTATAGTTTCTGCTTCACTATATTGAATGTATGCTATAAAGGAATGCTGAGTAGTAGTTCAACTTGAACACAGTGCAATTGTTAGATGAAGTATGATGCAGCATTTTCATATTCTTAGGTTCAGTAATACAAGAGATTTATCTGAGCGAACACTTACTTAGCTTGCCAGGATACTGTAAAGTAGAAGAGGATTTAATCTCGCAGTTAGCAGTTCTGGTACTCGCCTCACTCATGAGAGGCAGACACAGAAGCCTAGATAGATAAAGGCAGGCTCAGCACGAATCAGCACCTGTCTGTACTTAACAAGGAGGCACTGTTATTAAAAGAGGTTTAATTCTTTTAGTACTGAATGAAAAATACTACCAGCTCCTCACATCTAACAATTGAATGTCTCCTATGATTTCCACTATGTTGATCTTTTCAAGTTGTTTAAAACGATGCTTGTATTCCAGAGTGTGAACACCATTGACAGCAACTTTGAACTCGTGAGCATCACAGAAAATGATCAGCTGAAAAGCCAGAAAAGAAACAGTTAAGTTTTAAGCTCAGGAAAGACATTGAAAACCAACCCGATGATCTAGCCTAGACCTAGACAAGCCCTTCTTCTATTACAAGGAATGTTTCATGGAAAAGAGACATTTTAAAATAAGCAAAACTTCAATAAAATCCATAGACTCATAGAGTAACTCAAGTTGGAAGGGACCCGTGAGTCTGACTCATTTCAATTACAATTTGATCTGAGCACAGACTGAGTTCTTGCAACTATTTAAAAAGAAAGCTGTCATTAAACCCAAGTGAAATCTCTGCTCCCTACAGTTCCCTTTTAATCCTAAGTATTCTCAAGACATTGAAATGCAGGAATGGCAGTTTTATTTTAATCTCTATTAGTGACAAGATATTTAAGCACCACTGAGAATGTTCTATGTCCTTCTGATAAAATTACCAGTTTGATGCTGTGTTTCAGTTAACCTTACCTCAAAGTATATCCCAGGACTGAAAGGGAAACTGGCAATTTCCTTTTCTTCTTCTCCCCAGCTGTCATGAAGGTATGAATTCCTTACAAAATCTTTATTTTTCAGTCGGGGATTCAGATGTAATGCAATGTCCTTGGAGTCACTCGGTTTCAGATTTATTGTAAAGCTAGAAGATATTTTTTAAGTTTACTATACCAAGGGTTTATAGAGACAATGCAGTAGTCCATGCTATTTACTGAATCCTTAGCCAGTATTCAGAACAGTGTGGAAGCCAGGACTGTGATTCACCTGAAGAACCAAGCAGGCAGTTAACACGCCTCTTTCGCACAGAAAACTTGGCTACAAGCAGTAAATGCAGGAAATGACCCTGCTAGATATGCTTCATCACTCACAGCTTTCTGTTCATTTCTCAGTAAGGAGATGTCAAGCCAAGAGGGCCAAGTGCTGCTCCCCTACAGCGTGAGGAAGTAGCATTCTCACAGAACCACATGGTGCTACTTTCTCCACCATCTCTTACTTAACTCGAGCAGTGGAGTGGGAAGCCTTGTTTTGCCTAAAGACAGTCTTTCTGCCACCAAACTAGTTAGACTCTAAGGAAAAGTTGAGGATTCTTTCTGTACATTTTAGAGTCGTGGGACACAATGCATACAGAGTATTACTTTGTAGTAAGTTGTACCCAGCCTGAATGAATACTCTCTAATCTCAGCTATGTCCACAACACAGGACATAAAGGGGAAGTCTGGAAGAGACTGATCAGAGGGAAAAGTCATCCAAATTCAAATGAATACTTCAACATGGAGCAAAGACCTTACTGCATTTGAAGAAATATTCCTCCCCCAGATTAGCTCCAGCTGCCAGGTTACTGCCCTTTGAGAAGACTAGAATTGCTTAGTCCAAGTACAAAATAGCAAGCTGTGAAGCTCTCTTTTTCACCAAGGAATATCTTTAACTGTGTGAACTGAATGAAAGACATTCAATAACTTACAAACTCTATATGTTTAAAAGCACAAACACAAAGAGCAACCCACAATGTTTTAACTAAACACTCAAAAGCCTCTTCACACTTATAAGCAGTACATTCAGCATTTGAGATGAGCTAGTAAGCTTTTCAAGCCAAAAGTCTGAAAACAAATGCTCCTAAGTATTAATTATCCTGTCCAATTTAAAGTCGTTCACACATTGTTGACATTTCTAGTCCTTGGGTTCCTGTATAAATATGAATTCCGAGTGCTGTTTCAGCTGCAGGGAAGTTATGTGTTCTGAGGAAGCAGGAGTGCCATGCATACACACAGTGTAAAAAGCATGCTTCTCATTGTTTGTTTCATTTTTAGGTGTGCTTCACAGAGCCAAAAGCAAAGGGCATGCTGAAGCACCCACACTTCCTCAGCTGCATTTTGATGGAGTTGCATTTCCCCTACCCCAACCCTCCTTTAAATCATCTCTTCTTGGCAACCTCTTGTGCCTAATTTGCTATCAAAATTATAGCTCATACTCCCCACCCAGCTTCCATCACTCGTCAGGCACCTTCATGCTTATGCTGTCCCAGAGGATGCCATCACGAAATACTCAGAGAAATGCTGCAACATGCAGCATCTGAGCACACCAGCATCTCACCTCACTCGTTTTCCATTTACTTCTACCAGTTCTCTTACTCTTTGATATCTTAAGAATAAAAGCTATCTTGTATGACGTGTGCTCACATGCCTCATACAATGGAAACCCTGAAGAGACACACAGGCTTGTGAATGATGCAGACTGAGCAGGTAAGACACTCAGGTTTTACCTTCACTCTTCACAAGGGAGCTGCTCTTCATAAAGTCCTCTCTATAAAGCAGTATCCTGTAGGTTCCTGAGAAACTGCACTGTAGTTTCAGAGGACTCCAGATGCAAAGTTATAAGTGAGTAAGGATAAGCTGAGGCATGAAAAAAACCTACTCATTCTCAAGAGAAGCTCAGCTAAATACAAGAAAAAAAGAAAAATCAGCAACACTTACCTCTTTGGTTTTTTATTCACTTCTCCTTTAATGGTAATTGTGCATCCTGGACGAAGTCCTGTATCAAGTTTCTTAACATAAGGAACAGTCTGGAAGTACATCACCAGTAAAAATTTTTACTGATTTACTTTTTTAAAATATACAAACTGAACTTCACTACAGCACTAAGTTATGCTGAGATAAACATATCGATACATTGGGGTTTTTTTCTTTAGAGTACCAATATGGGCTCAAAATAAATATCTCTGCCATCACTAATTGTGGAAGGAGGGGAAAAAAAGGGGGAAAAAGGTAAGCACAAAACTCCCTGCAGTAATTTAAGTTTGTATCATATAATTATTCAGATACAGACATCCTGACATCTCCTCTATGTAATCTTCAGTAATGCTTTAAAGAATAAGATTCAGTCCCACAGTTGCCTAAGTACTAGAAGTAGGGTCACTGAGTATTGTCCTGGGTTCAGCAGTAGCAGTCATTTTTCTCCTTCTCAGTAGCTGGTGCAGTGCTGTTTTTTTGACTTTCGACCTGGGAACAACGCTGATAACACCAATGTTTTTAGTTGTTGCTCAGTAATGTTTAGTCTGACCAAGGACTCTGTGAGTCTCATGCTCTGCCAGGGA
>JBCJKH010024021.1:0-16170 GCA_039877255.1 Loriculus beryllinus | reverse complement strand
CCCTGCCCATGGCAGGGGGGTTGGAACTGGATGATCTTAAGGTCCTTTCCAACCCTAACGATTCTATGATTCTATACCTTGTCTGTGATGATGTCTCACCTTAAGATGTGGTGCAATATTTAGGGATTGCAGATTTGGAGCAGCTCTGTGATTACACAGTCTGATCTCATGGACTCCTGGAATTTCATTTTATTTTCCTCTTCCAAATGCTGTGTTTTATTCCCTTAAACTGACACTTGATGCGTTGCTTGGGTGTTGGAGCTTGAATAGATTGAGGTGAACTATGATGGCAGATAAGCCGTGGGCACAGAGGAGGAGACTGTGAATGATTATAAGAGGTAGGAAAGGTGATGTGTTTGGAGGCTGGTGCTTTTCTATGGCACAGAGGATGAATCTACTTCCACTTTCCCATCCATAGCGTGGAGGGGATGTCTGGAGGGCACCCAAAGAGGTATGGTGTAGAAATGCTATTGCTGATGGCTGCACTCCTGCGGGAAACTGCTGTCAGAGGCCACACAGCATTTCTGTGCTCCACTGGGAAGCAGTCATGGCCTGGGTACTTGGGGTCTGATGTGCCAAAGGAGCAATGCTCAGCAATCAGCCTCCAGCAATTAGTTCTGGAGAGATGCTGTTGGTTTGTAGAGGTGCCAGGCTCTGCATGCCCTTGAGGTGTGGGTTTAAATAATTCAGTTGCTGGCAAGCAGGATAATCTGCTTTCCAGGCACTGCTGCAGGCACAGACCATGGTGCCACTGCTCAGCACTAAGGCAAACCAAGGCCCTGCTTCAGGAGGACATTGAAATGCTGCTGTCCCCTCTGCAGACACATGTGAACATGTGTGTAGAGCCGGGTCACAGGCAGAGGAAGGTGTGTATGTGGTATGGATCCATACCCATTTGTGTCCCACAAAGACAATGCGAGGCTGGGAGGAAAGCTGTCTCCTTTCCCAGCTGTATGTGTTTTCATGTAATCTTCTTTCTGCTCCCGTATTTTCTACACCTTGACTTTGCAATTTGTGTCTTTCATTCTTCTCCAAAATTCAGTTCTTTCTACTTGCATTGGCAGGGGTTAGAATGAATAACCTGAGGAAGGAGGGAATGATTTCATGGCTAAGGCAGCTGGATGCTTTGTTCAGTATATTCATAGCAGACTGAAAAGGCAATGAATAGTAATGGCACTAAACTTTTGAGGACAGTAAAAAAACCAGACCAAGTGTGAAGAATTCCAGAAGGATCTTTTGAGGAACAGTGAAGAAAACCATGAGATTCAACATGTGGAAATATACAGGGATATTGTGAAATATGAAAACTGGTTCTAACTTCGTGGACAAAATATTTGGCTTTGAACTGACTGTTACCATGCAGGAATAATGTACCTGGCCTGTGATTAGCTTGTGTTATGAAGACGTTGGCTCAGTTGTTCCATGGTGGTAAAATAAAACAAATTGGGATGCGCAGGAATTAATAGGAAGGGGATGGAGCAGCTGAGCCACCTCAGGCTGTCAAGTTATCAACCAACTGGAGGTATGGAAAACTGCAGTCAAATGTGTCATGTGAACGCTTAAGCAATGGTAAGCAAGTGTTATGCATAAGGATGTATCTGTGTGGGAGCACACACAAAGCAAATCCATACCCAAACCCCATCAGATGTTTATTTGTCAGCATCACCGCCAGTGCTGTTTACAGCAAGAAATCCACAGCGATGCAGTGTAAGTTTTTACTGG
Source organism: Loriculus beryllinus (assembly GCA_039877255.1). NCBI lineage: Eukaryota > Metazoa > Chordata > Aves > Psittaciformes > Psittacidae > Loriculus > Loriculus beryllinus. Next base: position 14,448 of record JBCJKH010024021.1, on the reverse strand, counting down.
CACAGGTTCAAGACTTGAGTACATTATTCACAGGAGCCAAAGCTGCTGCTGAATTATTCAAGGCTTGCTGAATAACTGTTGAAAACCCAATTCCACCAAATCACCGCACTAACTTAATTTTGGGTTTTATTATACCACAGCCTGCAAAGCAAGGGCTCTCTTGCTGTTACACCTCTTTCTCTACAGGCTCGGTAGGGGAAAACAAATACTTGATCCATATATCTATCTCTCTATATGTGTGTATATATATATAATGAAATATCAATAGCATTTCTTGATAAACGACTGCACAATCGTGTATTGCAGCTTGTTTCCCCATTCCCAGCAGCTCACGGGAGGGTGCCTGGAAGTTGTGTGTCAGGGGGTGGCAGCTGAGGTGTCAGCAGGACAGCTCTGGCTGTCCTGTGTGCTTATGGGGGGAAAATGTCTCAATCCTTTCCTCCTGAGCAGGCTTAAGGCACCAGGACCATCTCCCTTCTCACACAGTGCTCTCTCCTTGTTCTTTGCACCAGTGGGCCTGGAAGGTGCTGCAAGCAGATGTAGGTGCTGCTGCAGAGCATCACCAGCAAACAGGTAACTTGAAGAGCAGTGAACGCTTGCAGGGAGCATGGTTTGGTTTCTGGTTCAGGGGATAGTGCACATGGTTTGTGCATCACCACTAACCGTCGTTAGGAAACTGGGAATTCCTGACAGCAGCGTGAGTTGTGCTGGAGGTGTGATTTATCTAGCAGTAAGAAGATCTCACTTCCAGGGATTGTTAAAGACTGAAAGTTACTTATCCTGCAAATGAGATTTATGGAATTTTAAAGAGAAACTCCGTGTCTTGAGGGGAAAAAAGGAGTATTTTACCTGTTATTTTCAGGGTTACTGAAGTTTTTAAGCTTTCCTTAGAGAGTGGGCCACATCTTCATTTAGCATAAATGTCGTTCAATTAATGTGAAACATATGCTGGCCTTCTGCCAGGTGAACATCTGACTTCACATGTAATTTCCTAAATTCCATTGTGAAAGGGTGTTCTTGTTTCTCCCTATGTAATTGTAAGGATTTTCTTGTACAGGGAAAAGACAACTGTCCGATTACATGCACAGAATTGACTAAAAGACAGCATAAATAATGAAAACAGGTTAAAATGTCTCTCTGCTTTCTCAGAAGTCTTGGTCTGTTCTCTGACTGTGTAAATACACAACTTTGGGTCAGGCTGTAGTTATTTAAAGTGGTGGTTAATGTAAGAGCTAACCCCTTACCCAATATTTAGTGTCATCGGTGTGCAAGTTGTTGAAATTGGAAATGGAGCTTATGGGAAGTGCTTGGTGAGGTGATCAGGGCTAAATGGCATCTTCAGGAAAATCACTGCTGAGTGACAAAATAGAATCTGTAGAACAAGACAGAACATTGCATATTTGATAATTCAATTGAATAGAATAAAACCCACCCTTTTGTTGGTTATTGGTTTTTCCTTTCCAGACCTCTAGATCTACTGGTTGTGTTTCCCAGGGTGAAGCCCTCCCTGATGTTAATGGGTGCCATGTGGGGCACACTTTAAAAAGACACAGCAGAACTCTGATTGAATTCAATTGATTGGGGATTTTATTCAAGACCTTTCCAGACCGGCACTGTCATGTTCCGAATTGGTGATGGGCATCACACAGGAAAGCTGAGCTTGCAGAAGCCCCTGGAGGTTCCTGTAGTGCATACAGTTTGGCTGAGGCCAGCACAGGTAATTGGCTTTTTTCACATGGATAATGTGCTGCAGTTATCTCTGCCATGATCTAAAACAGCGCCTTATCTATGCTTTTTGACTGAATTTCAAATTACTCTGTCAGGAGGCATCATTCAAGACACTTCAGCATATTGCTCAGCTCCTCTTGACAGCTCTTGGACATCCACCTAGGGCAAAAATCTCATTGCTCTTTTCAACAGCCTCTTGTTCAGCAGGACCTTGGCCATTTTGGGAAGACCTTGTCAAAAAGACCAGCTATTTTATTTTCTCCCTGGTGAAGGTAACCTTAAATGCCCTTACGTGCCTTGATTCAAATCTACTCTGAGCTTAGGTAAATTCATTACACCCTAAACCCATTCCAAATAGCCAGAATCTTTTTCCATCTTAAGTTTCCCTGGCTAGCTCTGTCACTTGGACCATACACTTACTGTTAAATAACAAAGGAAAAAATGCTTTTATGTCTGTAGGTTAAGCACACATTAAACACATCTCATAAATGGCATTTTCAAGTTAAACATACATATGGCTAATCCATTCTGATCTGGCTGTCCTGTGGTTATCCATACAGATAAGAATTCTAATTAAGGAGTCTGATTTATGTCTCTTTCCATCTCCTTTCAGGTTAAAATAATAATTATTTTTTCTATTATGGCTTATTATTATGCCATGAAAAATTATGAGCAAACATTAGATTTAATCAGTATTTCAGAGGCAAAATTTGATTGATGGATTCCTGAGACAGCTTCCCAAAAATACAAAGTTCTTCATCTATCTTAAGGCAATGTATTGGCATGACACTTTTTTTATTAGGCAGAAAGCAGTGGTTTGGAGAAAAAAACACAACTCTTGAACTTTTTAGCTTCAGGTTGAATGGATTTGAGTCTAGATCTCCAGCATTTCACTTCTCAATGTTATTAAATCTAGGGTTGTTTTCGGCTGGATGCTTTCTTTTATGGGACAATCCACACATGCTAATCCTAACCCACCTGCCAGCCCCACTGCTGTGCTCTCTTCCACAAATCCTGCAAGGGCAATAAGACCTTCTCCTGCTCTTAATCAACAGTAGTGGGATGAAAGGAGAGAGACTGAAATAAAGCAATGGTGAGAGTGTTTGTTACCATTTAAAGACAGTTATGGGGGGTTAACATCCTTTGGGGCTTTGTTATTTTCTTCTGCTGTATTTCAGAGTTTGACTGTTATGACCTTTTGCACCTGGGTTTTGAAGCAGGATGTCCTGTATAGAAACTTGGTGGTCTTTGGTGTCATCTTAAGGAAATGAAGCTCTTGACATAATATGAGTGAAAATCTGTAGCATTGGCTTTTACTATCTGAGGTGTTTCTTCTGCTGCTGACAGCTTCTGCACAAACCCAGTGACAGTGTCATGAAGAGTCTCCTTCCATATTAACCCCACAAGAGTGGTAGATACTTTTATGGAAAGGGTCATCCTGAAAGGTCACACTTGGTTTGGTTTAACTTTGTGCTTTTGGTAGTTCAGTCTGCATAACTTCTCTAAATAGAAATCAATCCTTCTTATTGGTGATCTAGCAACTGATTTTATGCTTGATCTACATCTGGTATACATTATTTCTTGAAAGTAATCTTTTAATTCTGTAGACTGTTTAAAAGTCATCTGGCTGGTTGAGGCTAACTATATTGAGTCAGAATCTCTTTTGGGTGTGAATTGTCATGAAATTACTAGCAGTGACAGCAAAGTAATACTCCCTATAATTTAAAACCCGAGAACACCTTTCAATTACAATTTCCACCATTGGAAACCACACTGAGTTTTTAAATTTGTCTAATAAAAAGCTACAGGACAGTCAGAGGCAGACAGAGCAATAAATGAGCCAGTAGACATTTGATCAATGGTTTGTGCTTTTTCAAGGAAGTTGCTCATTAATCATTATCAAGCACTTTTTGTTGTTACTAAAAATGTTTGTTTTTTCTATGCTTCTGTCATTGCTTTTGTTTAAATTAAGGTAGAATGAGACTCATGGTGTCTGGGCACATCACCCTTCCAATATTTAGTGGAGGTAGGTAGACCTCTCTGGTGTGAGCTGTTGCACGCACTTGTGTCCCTGTGTTAGGATGGGTAGCATCTGCTTTTGGTGGAGCCTGTTTCCTCTTCTGCAGAGAGGAGCCCAGACAACTGCTAGGTTTGTGCTTGTCTTCTGCAGCAGCCACATTTCAGTGAGATAAATCCTGCCTGTAGGCAAATCTAGCCATCAAAGTGAAACAAAATTTCATTTACAATTGCATCTAAAAGCATTTTACTGATACCTGCTTCAAATTAATTCAGTTATCGTTAGAATTCTGTTCAATTTAAGACAACTGTAAATGTTTAGTTTCTGTCTTTCAGATATGTAGTTCATATAAATATTTTATTGACATGAATTATATGTGTTCCCTTAAGGAAAGTCTCAATTGTATTCTCATCAAACTTTCACAGGAAAATGGATTGCCTTCGTAACTCCTTACCAGCACTTCCTCTTGTTTCTTTTTGCTGTGAAGTTAGTTTGCTTAGTAACACAAGTTTAGCTGCTCCGACTGGGAAATGCACCGAAGTGAATCCTCCTAATTGCTCTGAAAATATTAAAACTAATAATGAACTTCCTAATGATCTGCTTTAGAATCTGGTATCTTGTGATTTAGTAGGCACAGACGTAAAACCTTCATCCCTCTGTGTAAATCAGAAACACATATGCTAGGTGAAGGATACAGCCTGTGCCTTTCCATGGATGCAGGCTGCCAGGGTGCAGTGAGTTAGGTGTCAGTTCAGCATCAGGAACCAACCATGAGCAGAGCTGTGGCAGGTGGAGAAGACTAATTAATGTATGGCTCACTTGATTGCTCACTTGCTGGAAGATCATCATTTAGCCGTATTAACTTGATTGCTACAGCTAATGCCTGTACCCTAAATGCATCTGTGGTTGGGACGTGCTGCAGCTAAGAAGTTACAGGCAGAGGTCCTTCCATAAACAAAACCATTTATATCTGAAAATGAAACGACAGAAAACTTGCTGCAGTTATTGTAGAAATCTCACACTGGTGTGTAGCGTTGGAAAGTTACTTTCACCACGTGTCCTGGAACCGGCTGCAGTAGGAGCAGTGGGAGAGGGAAGCAGTGATTTGCTGCGGGAGTAGCAAGTACCAGTATGTTTCAAGATCTCAAATGGCTATTGAGTATTCTGACATGCTGGGGTTGGAAGGAACAGCACCCTGGAGAAATAAATAGAGCAACGGGCTTCTGAAGGGACTGTTAGCAAGTATCATGGGGCAACGTTTCTTCTTGATAGAAGAAGGAAATTTTTTACAATGAGAACAATCAACCGCTAGAGCAACCTCCTCAGGGATGTGGCAAAGTCCCCATCACTGGAGGTTTTCAAGATGTGGTTGGACAGGGTGGTAATCTCACCTAGGCTATTCTTTCCAGAAAAGGTTGGACCAGATGGTCTTTTGAGGTCCTTTGCAACCTGAGTTGGTCTGTGATTCTGTAAGTGATAACCTTAGGTGACATGGGCTTGAAAGTGGGTATGTGAGAGCCTTGGATTTGTTCTTGGGATTATCTATTTATTAAGCTGATAAAACTTCTCTGCAGACTTGGCACTGCACTTTCTTAGGGCGCAATTGCTGCTGGAAGATGCCAGAAACAAAAATTCTGCCTGCAGCCTTTGATTGCCCATGCCAGTATTTGCTTGGGCAGTACAAGGGGAGTCAAGGACCAAATACATTACTGTTGCTCTGTAATTTCAGTGTTCTTTGATAGAAAGCGAAGCAGCACAAACCTTGTCTCTTCCATCATTTGCACACTAAAGGCCAGACAGTTCAATTCTCCTTCAGTTGCTTCACACCACCAGGTTAACACATAATGAAACCAGAAGCATTTGTTGCCTCTGAAGCCTTATACATTGGTAAGTTGGAAGGTGGCATAAGAAGAAACAAATGGGGTTTATATCCCATTCCGAGTATACAAACAGCTAAAGCATTGTGCAGGTTTCTGATTCTCATTCCAAACATGCCCTAATGATGCTTTCCACATGGGGAATAGCACAGTCTGAAGGAGAGGTGTGCAGGGTGAAGATAATCTCTGTGCTATTCATTTCTCTTTTATTTGCGAGCTAGTCAGACTGCAGTCACTAGCAAAAACTCCAGTCCCATTTAGTGCACCAGTGTCATGGACCATGTATCTCTTCACTCGACAGGAAACTGGAAAATAGCAGGAAAGACTTTTTAATAGGTTCCAGGGGGTTGTCATCAGAGGGTACTTTTCGTGGCTGAGACCTCCTATGGCTGGGCTCACAGCAGCCGTTGTAAGCATGAATCATCTGCAGCACCAAGGCACTGCAGGGAAAGGGCCAGGAGCATCCCTGGAGCTCATCCTGAAAGCCTGCAGAGCAGAGTGACTGTGGGGTCACCCGGACCAAGGGATGTTTCTGAGTACATCCAGGCTAAGGGTTATCCTCCTTCCTATAAACACTAATACAGGGTTCAACCGACTCTTCATCTCATGTCAAAGGTGCACCCTATAGGTGTCTCATGATTTTCCATTATGGCTCCTTCCTACCCTTGCTCTTTATTTTCCATTCCTTGCAATGCATTCAGCTCCACTTGGTAGCCCAGTATCTTTCTTCTACTTTATTAATATTTCAATGAAATATGCCATATGGGCCTGGAACACAAGATTGGATGTGGGTATTTTTCTTGTTAATAATAAGGATTCAGACAATCTCAAACCACTTTGTGGCTGACCCATTTGTTACCCTTGCAGCAGTTGGTGGATCGCCAGGTATCTATAGCACCCAGCTTCTAATTGATGAGTGTTCAATACATTAAGTCTGCCAGGTACAGACTGCTAGACAGGCCTCAAGGGTACACGGGCCATAGCTTGAAACTACTGTAACTCTGTGATGCTGTTTGGCAAATGGTGATGATGTTGTTTAGCAGTGGCAGAAATAGAGCCTACCATATTCATCAATACTGTCCTGTTGCAGGTTGGCTGTGAGAGGACCTATGCGGTAGGGAAAGAAGAGGACTTGCCTATGCAACTGGTGTATCATAGAATCACAGAATCCTAGAATGGTTTAGGTTGGAAGGGACCTTAAAGATCAGGTAGTACTACCCCTACTGCCCTAGTTGGGGACACCTTCACTAGACCAGGTTACTCAAAGCCCTGTCCAGCCTGACCTTGAACAATGCCAGGAATGGGGCAGCCTCAGCTTCTCTGGGCACATTGTTCCAGTGCCTCATCACCCTCATAGTGAAGAATTTAATCCTAATGTCTAATCTAAATCTCCTGTCTTCCAGGTTAAAGCCATTTCCCCTTGTCCTGTCACTACCTGCCCTTATAAAAAGTCCCTCTCCAGATTTCTTGTAGACCCCTTTATGTAGTGGATGGAAAGTAGAAATGCTTCTTCTCTGTGTGTCCTGGGGCTGTGTGGTTACCTCCTTTGAACCTGAAATAGTATGTCCTTGTGACCCCAGTGCTGTGCTCCACTATGAATACTGGAGATAACTTGCTTTGAAAGCAGGGAAGGTTTTCCCAAGACAGACTTTTTTATCCTGATGAAACCTCTTTCAACTCCAGGAGCAGGCTGGGCTGGAAATGTCACTTTCTCCCAGAATGGAAGGATTTGATCTAATCTAACGGAGGAGAAAACCAATGCTTCATTTCTCAGTTAGGCTTCATGCATGACCTTGAGCAATTATTTCAGCTCTGTACCTTAAGTGCCCACTTATAAAGTGAGATAATGGCACCAACTCACTTGTTTCACGTGGGTGCTCAGAAATATCCAAAGAAGCTGGATAAGCATCAACAGTACTCATGGATGGGAAAGTTGCCAGTTTCTGGTGGCCTCCTTGCCAAATTCAGGAGCAGAGGGTTGGCTTTTGTGTGTACTTTGTGCATAATGGAGAAAAACGGCAACTTTTAACAGCTTAACTCAAAATCACACCATGAGCAAATGATCTGGTTTATGACTGATCTTAGCTGCTTGGTTGAGAGAAGAGGAGAGCTACAGCTCCTCTTCTCTTATACAGAGCAGGGCCAAAGCAACAAATCATGATGAGAAATGACTGTGCAGGCTGGAAGTAATGAGTTGCATCAGAAAGATGCAATGGATGGAGAAAGGGGCAGAGGCCAAGAAACGTTTGCAAGGTGAGTGAGCAGATGGGCAGCAATTGTGTCCGAGCAGATGCTGCTGTTTTCCTTGAAAAAATGCCTCATGCTCAGGAGGTTAATGGGAGATTTATGAAGGCAGCAGGGAAAGGTGAAGGGATGCATGGCAGTTGGCCAATGCTTTGTGAATGACAGCAGCTTCCTTAAAATAAATGAGGCTGTTAATAAACTGTTGAGTTCTCGGCATATAGTTATCAACATGCGTAGGCAAATGAGCAAATGAATCATTTCATTAGTGTATTCACAGTGATTTATACCCAATGAATACTAATTTAAGGAATTAAAATTCTTTAGGTCAGGAAAACGTAAGGTTATTTCTGGTATATTTAATTATAGCACAAGTATTTTTCCTTCTCACTATTGTTTTGAGATGCTCAGATAAAATCTGAAGTCAATTAAATGCCTGGGAAAGCCTCCAGTCCCCTGCAGAGGCTTTGTAGGAGGAGAAGTCTCAGGCTTGCTCTGGGATGTGTACTTGAGACTGAGAGCATTTTACTAGATGCTACCGGTATTGCAGAGGCAGGAAGACAGTGGCGTGGGGTGGGAAGGTGAGCTGGCAGCCCTCAGGAATGATGTTTCCTCCCTGGCTTGCATCCGGGATTTGGTACTGATGCAGCCAATGTTGGCACTGTATAAACACATACTGAAATAGAGACGTGGCTCCAAAGAGTTCATAGTGGGAATAAGTGGGATAGGAGGAACGGGAGGGATGGGAAGCTGCTGATGTCACCAGGCTACAGATGAGAAGTGAGAAGGGATAAAACTGTTTTGCTTAATGTCATGCAAGAAGGTGGTAGCACTGAAGCACCCAGCCTCCCTGCATCCCAAGCCAGTGCCTCACATGGGTCATGTCTCTCAACTTGCTGCCTCTGGCTCACTCTGACAGCAGGGGAAGTCCTCTTTTTATCCTTTATTTAATATGGGCATTTCAACACATTATCGCATCCAAAAGTAGCGGGGTTTTGTTTGTTTGGGTTTCTTTCCTATGAATAAAGAGCTGCAGAAAACTAATTGCAGTAAACAAATCATTGCAGTAGCAGAATGAAATGGTGAATTGTGAATATAGCAGCTGACATACCCGACTCCCCTTCTTTATGTTTGCTTTGTGAATTCCTTGTTTTGAAAGATCTGCTCCCCACCACTAGAAATGCACCAGTCAGGACTGCAGGTTGCCCATGGGAATTGCTGCAGCTAAGGAGTTACAGGCAGAGGTTAATAGGTGAAACTCTTAAGTTTGTGTAGTCCTGTGGGGATCCTGTGAGGCTGTTGCTGGAGGAGGGTCTGTGTAACATGTGTCCAGTGCCAGGAACCCTAAAACCTGTTGTTAGAAGTAAATGTGCTGTGCAGTTGAAGAGAATTTTAACAATATGAATCTTCTCCTTCAGGTTTGTATGAGAAACAATATAAACTTAGGCACATAAGTGCTGTACCTAAGGAACAGCCTTCCTGAAGAACTTAATTTGTAGATGCTTCCAGTGAAATCCTCCTCTGCCTTCCCTGTACAAACCAGGATTTCAGCCTTCCGATATTGATTTCAGCTCCTAAAATGTGTTAGTATTACAAGGGCACCATGAGGAGTTTAGACATGAACAGCAAACACCACAGATTAAATGCTTAGTTCTATGCCAAAACTCATTATCTGCATAAATGGAGCAGTGTTCCAGGATTGATTGGAAATACAAATAAAACCAGCAAATAGTAGAAGAGAAAAGTTATCTTATCAGCTTACCTAGAAGTAGTAAAAGTGATTCTTGTTTGTGCAGCAGCCAAGAGATGAGTTGAAAATAATACTGTGTAATTCTTTACCATAACGGGCTGGTGTATGTGAGGAAAAGGTAGAAAGAAAATGCTCTTTACAAACCCACTATCTCCAGCATCTAATCAATCAACACTATTAAGAGAACAAATGGACTTGGATGTTTGAAAAGCAGCAAATGTCTGGGTGTGAAAAGGTCAGAGACAGTTCTAACAGCAGGCTTCTTTATCACAATCTCTGAGGCAACAGTGATTTTATAATTGGATATTTATTTTGATTTGCAGTGATTTTGTCTCAGATGAGTCATGTAATGGTTACTCGTCCTCCTTGCTGTATTTTATGGTGGTAACACGTGCCTTGACTCCGGGGTTCTGATTTATTGAATGCCATACAAATACCAGTTCCTAAATCTGGAAGAGGGTGAACAAAATTTGTCAAATAGAGATTGGAAAAGTAATTGAACTTTACCAAGTTGAAATGAGACTTTCTGAAGCAGAACTTCAGCCTGTATTGAGCTAACTCTGATTTGTTTGAACTCAATAGGAGTTCAAAAACCTGTGCTCGGTGCTTTTGAGAGTCTCACTGATTATATTTTTGTACCTATGCTAAGAATACTGATATAGTCAGACACCTCTGGCCTCAATTCATGTTTTCTCAATGCATTTATGTGGATCAAGGCAACGTGTTTGACATCGCCTTTTGGGAGGGGAGGTGAGTTGGAGGATGCCATTTGCAGACTGTTGTGCCAGAGGTGCTGGGGTAGGGAACAGTTCACCCATAACCTAGCAAAGAGGCATGGGAAGAATTGCCATCAGCAGAAAATATTAAGCAAACAAATGCATTTCAGAGTTCTTAAATGTCCTATGGCAGGAGGCTGGTGAGAGACGGGAGCAGACTTCCCGAGAAACTCTGACAGCCCCATCCCTGGCAGTGTTCAAGGCCAGGTTGGATGGGGCTTGGAGCAACCTGCTCTAGTGGAAGGGGTCCCTGCCCGTGGCAGGGGTTTGGAACTGGATGAGCCTTAAGGTCCCTTCTGACCCAAACTATTCTATGACTCAGACAGCCATCAATCAGCACCACAGAAATGCACACGCACACTTACATGCTTTCTGACAAAGCTGATTTTGCTTAATATGGCCTAGGCTCTTCTTATGGCAAAGAAAATGCAACTAAATTAAAAGATCTGTAACTAAATTAAAAGATCTGTAACTAAATTAAAAAATCTGTTTGCACCTTGGTTCTATAAATACTATACTTATATAAAACCATCCCTGTGTTTTGCTGCCTACATTTCACTTGTATGTATATCTCCATCCTCTATTTTCTCCTCCCTAAAAGAAGCTTCATAGGATCCCAAAAGGTACCATTTTTTTTCTATGTATTTGCTCAACACATCACTGGAAACACCCTCACTGACTGCACTGTTTTGATTTGGGTGGTAGGCAAGCGGTAGAGAAGATACAAAGTCAGGGTGTTAGGAAAAATAGGATTTCTTGTCGTTTCTTTGCTTCTGCTCAGTTGCATGGGATTTGCTTCAGCAGTGAACGTCACCAGTTTCAGGAAAGAGTTTTGTATCTGACCCGTTATTTCTTGTCTTTAAAGAGTAAAGCAGCCAAATTCCTCAAAGGCCACTTGCATATATATGCTAATTTACAACAGGTCTGCTAGGGATCTCTTAAATATGAAATACATTGTCTGCATCTGCTAAAAGGAGAAAAAATGTGGCCAATATTTACAGTGAAGCAGCAATCTTCTTTTTGTCTTGTTATTCTTCTGTTTATTCAACTGTAAAACACAATTTAAAAGTTCTTGCCCAGTGGGCCTGTTTTAAACATTAATATCTGCAGTAACAGTCTGGAATCTGAGCAGGAGGTGTTTCTTCTGTTAAATGAAGATGAGCTCTAAATTTTGACTTCAGGTTTCATTTTTTCAGCAGTTCACCTCGGTAGCAAAGTTTGCATTCATTTCCACTTGGCTCTCTTTCTTGAACTAAGACATAAACCTGAGCTATTCTTTTCTTATTCCCCCAGGGCAGAGAGAGAGAATGGAAGCTCAGGCTTTCTGTGACTTTGTAAATAAACTGGGATTAGCATGTGGGCAGAAGGATTCAGATTGAAAAGTGCAGATAAGGAAGATGTTTTTAGAATGTGAGAGTGTCCTGGTTTCAGCTATAGCAGTTATTTTTCTCCTTCCTAGGAGCTGGTGCAAAGCTGTGGTTTTGGCCTTAGTCTGAGATCAATGCTGATAACACGCTGATGTTTCAGTTGTTGCTCAGTAATGCTTACTCTGATCAGGGACTTTTCAGTCTCTCATGCTCTGCCAGTGAGGAGGAGCACTCAGAGACAGGACAGCTGACCCAAACTAGTCAAAGGCATGACCACAGCACACCATACCCAGTATATAAACTGGGGGAAAACACCCAGAAGGCCTAGATCACTGATTGGGTTGGGCTGAGTATTGGTTGTCAGGTGGTGAGCAATTGTATTGTGCATCTCTTGTGTTTTTTTCCCTTTCCCCTTTTAGTTTTATATTCTCTCCCCTTGTTATTTCCCTTATCATCATTATTTTTGGTGGTAGCAGTAACGGGTTTGTGTTGTACCTTAGTTACTGCACTGTTCTTATCTCAACCCTGGGGAGTTACATTCTTGTGATTCTCCTCCACATCCCACCAGAAGCAGGGGGGGGAAAGAGGGAGAGTGAGCGAGTGGCTGCATGGTTCTGAGTTACCAACTGGGCTTGAACCATGATAGCTCTTTGTGGTGCCCAGCGTGGGGCACGATGGGTTGAGATAGCAACAGATCTGACCAGAGCGTGTCAAAACGGATGTGTTATAAGCACTCATTGTTTTGGATTGATAGTCACTGTCACAATGTTGATTTATTTGCTCTTGGAGTTGTTGCACGTGGTCTCAGAGTTGTGTTATCTCACATCTTATGTGAAGCCAGCATTTGCTGGTTTAGCATTTATCGGCTTTGGGACCTGGACTACGGTTCACATTTTGTTGTACTTTATGTAGATGGCTTGTGATACAATAGAATTATTGATCATGAAACTGCTCTGGTATGTGTTCTGAGCACTGCCATCACCTCTATACTTTTGGAGGCACGTAATGGGAATTATTAGTAATTACACCTCTTTTTTCCCCCCTCGAAGAGCCAATTTATGCAGGAGACATCCTCCTGCACCTTCTGCTCTCCCACCAAGCTATTTAGAGTAGCATTTGAAAATTCTAAAGTTTTCAAATATCCTATGAATACCCTTGAAACCAACCTGCTCCTTTGCTGGGAACAGGCATTTTGCTGAATATGGTTCAGGTCTTGTTTAAGATTAAACAGTTATCTAAGAATACCACCAGGAGATCTTTCCTGAGGCTGGACAGTCATGAGTGGCAGGAATCTGTACAGGAGACAGAGGAAGAGGTAAGCAGCATCTTTGCTGGTAAGCAAAGATGCAGACTTTGTTGTTCAAATTGTGCTCTGTTCAAATGCTGAGCAATAAAGTTCAAAAGCCTGTGTTCTCTGTTAAAAAATTAACAGGTGGGATGAGTTGTGTGTTTCATTTTAATGTGGCATTTCTTATTAAGAGGGCAAGTGTCTCTTCCGTCCTAAGCTTGTACAGCCCCTAGCACAAGGGGTATGCAGCAGTTTTTTGTATTTCTGTGTGTTAATGATAGACATTTATAACTTGCAGTGACACGCTGGTGAGAGTGGTTTGTTGCCTCTGAGATAGGTCAGAGTAGCAATGGTCATGGTGTGGGTAGGTGATAGATGTTCTATTTTGTTGCTGCTCTCAGGCATGGACTGGAGACAGGCTGAAGGCAAAATTCATTAGCTGTGCACACATTCACATGGTCGAGAGTTTGCCACAGTGCCAGAGCACAGGGGTAAGAAGGACTGCAAAGTTACCCTGAAGGACAGGCTCAGCTTAGCCTGTCTTCACCTTACTGCACTTCACCCCTGGCAGACAACATGGCCATGGAGAGCTTGGGTGTCTGAGCCAGATCTGGGCCACTGAGTCACTGCAGATACAGCCAGGAGTCTGGCATGCACAAAGCACAAGTGTTGTCCAGCACTCGAAGTGGAGCCCATCTCTTCTCTCTACAGATAGCTGCATGTGAGAAGGTGGCTCCTGGCTGCTCTGTAGGCTGTGGAAAGGCTCAGCAGTTCTTACACTGTGGTCTGTTAGATCTCCTTTAGCATCACCTAACGTACCCATTTCTCTCCATGGACTATAAAGAGTGCATGAAGAAGCTAACTGCTATGCATACTGTGGTTAAAGGAACCTCATCGCAGGGAATAAGTCTTGAAGAGCTAGGAGGAGATGTTGCATGCCTACGAATGTCTCAGGAACATGTTAAAACAGAGGCAGCATGAAAGTTGCCTTTTAAGTTTGTAAAATGTCAGAAGATAATATGGTTATTTATAATGTATTATCACAGAAATCAATTTTTATACCTTTGGATGTATCAGGGAAGATGTTTGGGAAGTGCTGCTATCCCCAAATAGGCTGGCATCAGTTCCGGTCTCGTTGTGTGGGAGGTTGAGTGTAACACCAAACTGAGGCAAAAAAACTGAGGAAACTGGGAGGAAGGAAACACTGAGGATGATTTGCTTAGGGGTAACATCTCATTTGATCTTTGTGAGGAAGCATTAAAGGGATGTTTGCTGGGGGAGCCTGACTGAGATTCAGAGCAGCCCTGCGGAGAAGGACTTGGGGGTGGTGGTCGATGAGAAGATGAACATGAGCCGACTGCAGTGTGTGCTTGCAGCCCAGAAAGCAACCGTATCCTGGGCTGC
>JBCJKH010024019.1:0-16495 GCA_039877255.1 Loriculus beryllinus | reverse complement strand
TTCAATTATAAAATTGTGTATGATAGAGAGATTGTGATCATTTCAGCTGTACAAGTAAGATGTAAATTACTATGATGCAAGTGACAATATAATAACATTTAAGAATGAGAAGTGATTTTTCTATCTCAGAACTCCAGCTGCTACAGCCTGCCTGTATTTGCAGTGGTGGTTTAAAAAGTTTCCATCTTAAGATGCTATGCCTGCTGGAAAGGGCAGACCTTGGTGTGTTAAACTATGCTCATTTTCAATTGAAACTAATATATCAGGGTAGGACAGGCTGAGAAACTTACTTCTGTTGAACTTTGTATGCTGACAGAAACCTCTGTGAAAGGGTAGGATGGACTACCAGGAATAGTAACCACTAAATTGTACCAACATGACTTCAAAGATTTAATTTGCCAGAGCTTTTATTACAACTTTAACTGAGAAATGACAGGATTTGGCAGAATGCTTGTAAGGAAATTGCTCCAGGGAAAACAACACCAGTACAAACAGGTCATAAAAAAACAGGAAACAGTGGATAAAACATACTCTTCAAAGAGATATTACCTCATTAATGCTCAGTCAGGGAAAATGACAGTAAGAAATCAGCTGTTTCTGTTACTAGAGCAGGAGTGCTCCTTACTAGAGAAACAAAGGCCAACAGCTACCTTATGCAACTGAATGAAATGCCGCCATTGATCTCAATGAGAGCAGGGTCAGACTAAGCATTAGTTACCTCTGACACAACCCTACAGCCTGGAAAGAAGATGGAACATGAGCTAGATGCTCTATCAGGCACTCTGAGGCGATGTAAGAATACTCTATGGCTAATCTGAACCAAGACAGTCATTGTGAAAAGTCTGCAGTGAATAGATGGGATTTAATTTTGGATAGGTAAAAACCATGACGTAGATCAAATTCAAACCACATTTCTCAACTATTAGGGGTATGGTAAAGTAGGCAGTTTCTATTCTTTAAATGGAACGGGTTCAGTAAAACTGGTAGCGTTACTCCAATTCCTAGGTTAGGTAAATGGGCCTTTTTCCTTCTTGAAAGCATGAAGAGTAAGCCAAAATTTGGCCCTAAAAAAGTAATTTTTAGAAGACTTTACAGAACATCACCAGTTACAGTTAGGAATGAAATTTGGACAGTTATTTTAACAGGTCTTACAGCAAACAGCAGATTTCATGAATGAATTTTAATTCTGAATACTACATTTGAGTTTACATATTATTAAATTTAAATAAACAAATCTGTACTTAATTTTATTGCTACCATGATAACTCGTTGTTTGTTTTTAATACACACTTTTTAACATTCCTCCAAGAAAAAAAGAAACCAATAACCCTAAAATTAAAATTCACATTCCTGTTTCACACAACTTGATTGAGTGGTAAGGTGACAGTAATTGAAGAATAGACATCCTTCTATATGAAGTGGTAAGAGTGCTAGTCAGGTGAGATTTATATGGGGTCTGAATGCCGGATCAACTATTATTTTATGACTTACAAGTAGTTACATTAAAGAATGTAGAAGCAGTGTTATCACACTGATGGTTCCTCAAACTTACAAGCAAACTGTGGCACTACACAGGCAGAAACCTGCTGTGAACTTAAGAGTGATCATAGTTCTATTTTTGTAACCATCAGCTTTTTGTGCCGCAAGTCTCCATGGCCTAAATGAAAGCATATTCTTATATACATTGTTGCAAAACCCAAACTAGAACACCAATACAGGCATACCCCGGAGGTATAGCATGACCAATTCAAGATTTGTTGTCACAAAGTTGCTAAAGTAAAGTGGCTCCCACTAATTCTGGAGAGTAAGGTTTACTCTTCCGGTGGTGGCAAGTAGTCATTCTAAGTCTCTTGTCTATAGATAGAAGATACTTGTAAAAACAGACAAGAAGACATAGTGATGCAGCTACACCTTGCTCAAAGACATTAACAAACTGGACTTTGCTCTCTTTGGAGGTTAAGAAGCAACCTGAGACTTTCCCGTACTGAATAGTACTAACAGTGTACCTCTCTCACTTATTTGGACTTTCCATTCATTTGAAAGACTTGCTCTTCCTCACAAATTACATCTGCTATTCTAAATATTATTGGACCTGGATGTTCCAGAACACAAACAACTGTTCTCAGTCATTCAGGAAGCAGGCTGTGTTTGATTCATCTTGTGGTTTGGTACAAATGCTTTGCCAACTCCAAATACTGAGGAGACCCCATACAGAGATCTGACTAGCAGTATGAGTGAACGGAGTGACTGGCACAAGGAGGACTACCATTCAGACAGCTTTCTCTTTAAGACTGTGTAGCATATTCAATATCAAATTGCTGCAGAACTGTTGTCATCACTCTTTTCATTACCTTACTGTCCTAAGTCTGAGTTTGAGACTCAATGATAACTGCTACACAGTCCAGCCATCTTCATACAAACAGATTTTTGTAACAAACTACTCATTATGAAATAGCTGATTTGTTCCTCAGTAGTAAAAGAGTAAGTTTTGGACAGACTTTCCTCTAATCCTAACTTTCCCTTTCAGCAACATATCCAACTTTTTTTCTCTCTCTGCTTTCACAGCCTACGCTGAGAAACTGTGAAATCTAATTTTATCTTACAGGCTGTTGAGTAATATTAAGTAAGTCCATTACATCAAAATCACAAAAAGGCACAACAAAATACCATGGTTGGAAATTGGAGCTTGAGAAATTAATGCTAGATGAAAGATGCAAAAAATTAGAATACTGTGAGAAAGCATACAGTTTCAGAAGTTGCTATGACCTGACTGAAAGACCACCAAACAGTGTTCCCCCTTTTCACAACCTACTGTGCTCCCCTTTGCTCATGACCATATGTTCCCAACTCTTATCTTGTGCCAAAACAAGAGCATGTCTGACTCCTCCATGACCTGCTTTTAATTGAAATTTAATTGCATTAGTGTGTGTCACAGTGACTCCATGAGGGATAGGGTGACTGTCACTACCAGTACGAAGGACAAGAAGGAATCACACACACAGGAACAGTGGAGCAAGCAATTTACCTCCACAGTGATAACAAGCCACTAGGTATACAAAGATTCCTTAACTGGCCTTCAGAGTAACTACAGAAAGGGTGATCATTGTGAAGAACTCTTTCTCTAAAACTGTCAAGAGAAGAGGTAAACTCTGATACAAAGTAAAAATTAATTCTAGGAAGCACTACAGACAGCTCTACATAGGAGGTCAGACCAGATGATGTTAGATAATGCTCCTTTAGGAATTTATTTATCCAGATTTTAAGTACTACTTAAATGCATGCAGCACAGACCTTTGCAACATTCAGATTAATGTATGAGCTGAAAAGTGATGACTGCTAACCCACTTTATATGATTCAGGAAATAATGTGAGTATCTCAGCAGCTCAGCAACACTGTTTAACAGGCAGAGAGGAGGGGCTAAGATGCATTTCAACTAAGTTCTGGTAATTCCTCTGAGAATTCACATTGCTCGTTATCTCTCAGAAAGCAATGAACAGAGTATCTGAACATGCATGTTGGACATAGCCAGATCTACAGACAAAGTATATAACAAGTACTTACTGAAATAAAGATGTTAAGCAGGTTTTCCAGTGTTGGGAGCTGTGGAATCAGTTTCTGTACCACTTTGCTAAATGCTTCAAATATAGAATGATCATATATGCTTGTCAGATAAAAGCTGGAAAAAAACGTCACCACATTTTCCTTTTAGCCACATACTGTGAACATGATGTACCTTTCATAATATGAGTGAAATGAAATATTGTCAAACAGCAAGTGCCTACACTTTTGCAATTACCCCTTGTGATCAAAAAATCACTTTATGATGGAAGCATAGAACTTCATCACTGTTTAAGAAAAAAACAAAACTAGACACTGCAAACTAGACCACCTTGGTGTAGAATGTCATGATGCAATTCCCACCTTGATTTTCTTATGAAAATACTTTTCAAATTGCATGAGAGGAATATTATAAGTATGTACGGTTTAATCTACTTAAAAGCTGTGGACCCATTTATTAGTGCAACGATGCAGTCAAGTAGTTAAGAGCAGAAAAAAGCTAGCAGTTTCACAGAGCAAGTCTCTCTTTTTAATATATCTGTACTTGGCTTTAAGTGCTAAGAAAGCCAAGACAATTTGATGTCCTCTAGTTCCACTAATCCACTAATTTTTCATTATTTGCTACAATACTCTGCTTTATCAGCAGACTTAAGGCAAAGATGCAGCACCTGTCTTCCCAAATGGCTCCAAGCAGGCTGCAGCAGTAAGGACTTGAGACTGGGAGGGGACTGTGAGGCACAGAGGTTTCAAAGGCGGCAAAAGTGATGCAGGTGATGTACACACTCTACTGGCGGGAGTTCTACTGCTTGCTGCCACTGTCCAAGCAACTTATTCCAAGACAGCAGCTGCAGCAAAATGGGTAGGACTCTGGCATATTTGTCATCTGGTTTTAAGCACATCTCCTCTCCATCTTTCTCTCCAAGACAGCAATCAGAAATAAGATACTTTGTTTGGTTCAGGTCAAATGCAGTGTCTCCGATTATCCTTTTCTTTCACATATCAAAAGCTTGCAGCCAGGTACTTTAAGAGAACAGAAAATGGTAACTTGTCAAATAAGCTGCTCTCTTTCGGGATTCTCTGCACAGCAGGCTTTCTCACCTGAGGTGAATCTTCTCCAATCCAGCATCTGCAAGGTCATCATTTGCCCTTTGGTGAATATCTCTTTGTGTTTCAATCTTGTGATCATCAGATAAACCATCCACTTTATGGATAAAGATTTCAAAATTGATATCTGGATTCACTTTATAGGCTCTGGTAACAGTAAGATGCAGCCGAGCTAATGCTTCCATATAATCGTCCTAATGGAGAAAAAAGAAAAGCTACAACTGTAGGAAAGTTCTTAAAATATACACGTAAAATTTTACAATACTTAATTTTAGATAATGCTACAGTTCAACAACAGCTTAATTTATTTATTTCTTGTAAGCAGAAGCCTGAGCCTACATCCAACATGTGAACCAATCTCATGCTGTCAGCAATCAGATATATGAGCAAGAACCTGGAGACGTTAAAGCAAATTAGTTACCTATTGAACATACCGTAGAGAGAGATTAAAAATACCCAAGCAGCCCTCTGGGTTTTAGTGACTTTCTTTCAATGTGTCTTTGTGATATAGGTTATTTATTTGTTTGGAAAAAAATCTAGGTTTTCCAACCCATTTGCCTACTGCTGAAAGAAGAAAACAAAAAGGTAGCTTAAAGCCCCTTTTTTACCTGAGAATCAATAACAAATATCAGTGCTCCAGTGCCTCTGAAAATCATCTCATAGTCAAACGTAGGGTCAAAGAAGTCAATTTGCCCAGGAAAATCCCATATCTGAAAGTTGACAAAGGAGCTGTTGGAAACATCCTCTCTGCAGATCTTGTTTGTGCTCTCCAAGAAGAGAGTCTCATTCGGCGACATTTTGTGAAAGACAACTTTCTGAATGGAAGACTTCCCACTTCTTCTCAATCCCATGAGGAGGATTCTTGGCTTAACTTCAGTACTGAAGGGATCATTGAAATCCAAAACTGAATAAAATCACACAAGAAGAAAAGTAATATACTATGGCAATATAATTAGCAACTGCCAGATAAAATGCATTTGACATTTATTTTCATGATATTTTGACTTGGATGTATGCAAATGTTACCATATTTAAGCTTATGGAGCGGTTCTAGGGGCATTTTAATTTGAATGATTTGCCCCTTTAGGCTATAGTATCAGAAAACCTACTTCTCACTTGTAAGACAGAGACTGGAGAAGGCCTGTTTGCTCAGTTTATATGTGAAAAAAGTGTTATCACACACAGACATCCTAAAATACCCAATTTTACTCTAATTAACACTATCCCATATACATTCTTCTTTAAAAGAATATCATCTGTAATTAATACCCTTGTCAACTGACAGCTAAATCATGCTGCTGGAAGAAACAAATGTTTGTGTTAGTTATATCTGTGTCATCTTCCTAACCCTCTATGAGGGCTTCCTTCCTCTTAAATACATAAATAAAAGTAAATAAATAAACAAATAAAACCCCACATCCCAGGAGTCATAGGAAGAGGACAACTTAACAGGCACACAATTCCTTTCTGTTGAGACTTATAACACAGTACTGAGCTCACAAGGAGTCCTTTTCTAAGGTGGTTAGAATTTCACCTGCTGTTGAATAATTTGTACTATGATCTGTAAAAGTTTGTTTTCTAATAAATAAGATTACAGCATATCCTCTGTCTATCTGCAAAACAAAGGCCTGGGAACACAGTGACATCATTGTGTTACCTATGCCAGTTTGAAACTGATAGCACTAAACCAAAGCATAGTGCCGTCATAGCGCTGATGAAGTTATATTAGCATAAAAGTAGTTAAAGGAGTGAACTATATTGCTGTTATCTGTTTAAGGACATGAATGTATCCATGCCTGTAAGCACACAAACTTCAGTTTCAGGTATCTCTAATAAAAAGCAGTCTAAGTTGCTGCATTTAGTTGGCCTGTAACTTTGAAATGTCCTTTGGTGCTGAGCTGGAAACAGTACTGCACATAGATGTAAGAAGCTTTCAGACACCTCTGTGATGCCCTATGTGTGGTGTCAAAGACAACGAATGCAAAAAAACCTGAGTTGTCAATGAGTTATCCATCTGCAGAGTAAGGCTCACAGCACATAGTGGTCAGGTTTAAAATACTGGTTAGACAAGAGGCTAAGCACACTAGCTGTCAGGCAGACCTCCCACCCACTGCAGTACAGACCTTTCAACGTAACTACACTTCTTGCTCTTTTTCTTCTGGGATGAATGTTTAATTAGACAAAACAAACACACATTAGTTCATATGCATCCTTCCTGCACATGCCCTTCATATGTTAAGTGATCAACTTTACCCAAAAAGTAGAAAGAGCCAGACCAAGAAACCTCAGCAACAACAATTTGAACCTGTTAATTTATTACATAGCTTTATGGGCTAAAAACCATGGAAAGCTTGAAGGAATCCTTCAGGAGCATGTTTTGCACCTAGGGGTGGTGATCACATCTGTCCTCTTGTGTTCCTCAAGCCTCACTTGCCACTTTTAGAAACACAAGAGCAGCACATACCTGACAGGAGGGCAGACAACTGTGTTACAGTCTTGTGTCTCCTGAGCTTCAGTTAGAGAATTAGGGCTTCTCAACTGAAGGCCTTGCAGTGTTAGCATAAAACATCCCTTGGCACCATCTACTGGCTCCTGAGTGGTTATGCCACTCAGCGTGGGCCCATGTCACCACAGTGACTGGCAGGAGTTAAAAACTCTCTGTGAGATCCTATCTATCTTAAATACATTTGAAAGGCCTTGACAGGTATTAGCACTTACTGTGCTCTTGTCAACTACCACAGGAAACACTACCAGGCTGGAACAGTGTGCAGATGAAACTCCTTCAAGCAGAATAGCGATAGGTTTTCTACTATTCATAAGAATCTCATTGTCCTTACACAGCCATGGCCAACTTTTGCTGATCCACAGACAACAAATTTAGGAAGTAATAAACTGCTGCTCTACTCTTTCTGTCAACCTCAACAGTGATAGTACCCTCCTGTGGCTGCAAGAAATGTGTCTACAATACTTCACACCTATAGAGGAACAGTAAACATCTGCTCTAGTTTGACAAAATAGTATTTTATGTTTGGTGGGTACAATCTTGTCAATAAAGCAAACCAGAGGTAAAGGACTTAACAGTGTTTCCTCCACCCCACTCTCTTCTTCAATGCACGATTTTTCCACAGCTCCCAAATGTAGAGTCAATTTCATTAATATACATCTACCCATACATCATGCAATTTGCATTTTGGCCATCAGAAGGCAAAATCATTTATTCAAAGGTTTATAATAACTTTATAAAGGCATGTGAAGACCAGCCTTCTGGTTGAACCATTACTGCATGTTTCAAAAAGCTGAAAAACCTTTCATTTGCTCTGTATGCAACAGATCTTGTGAAGTCTAATTTGCTGGAGGTTTGCACTTTTTGTCCCCTTCCTTTCCCCACCACAATAACACCAACTTCCCCCTGTAAGTCTTACAACATATCCTCCAAATAACAGATATGACACGCTGTGGCTGATCTGGAGCTCAACACATAGTGGGTGGTTAGAATATACATACATGTCCACCAGTTTGCCAGCTGCTGCCACAGAGAATCTGCTCACCTGTCTCTCTGCAAACACTTCCATTTGGGCTTTTCTTCTGAATGCCAGTTTTCATAAAATTTGAGGGAACTTAATCATCTTTGAGACAGCTTTCATTCAAATTTTGGTAGATAGCAGTTTCCAAAGCTCTGACCAGTAATGAGACGACTTCAAAACAGGCTACCTACATAACTCCCTTTTCTTTAAAAAATAGGCTAAAACTACATATGTATCTAAAAATACATTTTAAATAACCTGGGCTTTTAACATTGTTGTTGTGTTAAATTATTCCAGGCTGTTAGATTTTTATGGACTAGATTTTTATTTACTAGAAGCAAAATGCTTTATATTAAAGCAATACTAAAAAAACACCAACAGTTGCAAGTGCAAACAGTTACTGAAGAGAATGAATACCAGCTCTTCTGCTAGTAAGACTGTTATTTAGCTTCTGAAATCCTGCCAGTTCAAAGAGAGGGAAATGTAAATGAGTATCATCCAAACCTGACTAGATAGCAAGGCTGCCATAGCAGTTTCCTCTGAGAGAGAGTTAAGAGATTACCTTATATGTAAAGGCCTTGGACGATGCACTGCCTGCCCACATTCCTTTGCAGAGTACATGACAACCCCTCCTTTAATTTGCCACAGAAATGCCAGTAGATGTATCACTGCAACTTCCCAGACTAGGTTACTAAGTGAGATCATAATATGCTTAAGAGAAACATTAAACTCTCCTCTATTCTCTATACGGGAAAAATAATTTTCCCTGTTGTGAGATTAAACACATTTCCTGCTTCATTCACTTTTGCAAAGAGTAAATGTTATAAAATGCCAGTTTCTAAGGCGTATCAACAGCCCTTCCTATTTCAGATTTTCTCAGCAGCCTTACTTGAAACTGCTGAAGAATTGCAGAATTCTAAAGAACAGAAGTCATGCTGGTTAAAGGCTGCATCCTGGACTCTTCATTAGGGACCATAGTGGTAGAACAAGGGGTAACCAGTTCAAACTTAAACAGGTGAAGTTTAGGTTAGATACAAGGAAGAAGTTCTTTACTGTAAGGGTAGTGAGGCACTGGAATGGGTTGCCCAGGGAAGGTGTGAATGCTCCACCCCAACCCTGGCAGGCTTCAAGACCAGCTTGGATGGAGTCTTGGGTGGCATGGTTTACTGTGAGGTGTCCCTGCCCATGGCAGGGGGGTTGGAACTGGATGATCTTAAGCTCCTTTCCAACCCTAACTATTCTATGATTCTATGAAGTATTCACAAATTAAACTTAGCAAACCAAAAAGCACTTTCCCCACAGAGAAGCACTTGATTCCTTACAAAATTTCTGTAATTGCAGCAGTGTCCTTGCTCAGGGAGTGCCATTTGTGTGCCTTGCAACATGGAGAAGAACCCAGCTCTAAGGAGTTAACTGAGAACTGCACATAGCAGTCCTGACCTGTCTCACCAGGAAGCACAGTACACAGTGAATATTTCAGTATCTCCCTCACACTGTTAGAGATATTAATTGATAACTAAAATAGCTTTTGATGCCCATCCTGAATTCCACATCAGTTGCAATTAATTGTCAAAGCAGGCGACTTATCAGTGCTTCACAGGCATGTGTGGCGGGGAAGCCACAGTGGAAGGTGTATTTGTAGACATCACCAGTTTTCAAACATCCAAATAAAGCACTGCAGTTCATCTGCTCAAGAGACATCAAGAAAAAAGAAATTATTTTGCTCATGTTACCATCTGTAAAGTAACAAGCCTCTCTAAGTCTAGTTTTAAACTAATACAGCTAATAATGTTTTAATCTTTAAGGTTTTTTTTCCCCAGTAATACAGTTATGTTATTTTTAAGTTTCAACCTTTTTCTGTAAAGGAGAATTGGCAGTTCCAAACTTTCCACCTATGTATCTTTGAGTCCATTGATCGCAGCATTTCCAGTACTACTGTAACTGTGATAATTGCAGCACTTTGGAGTGCTGTCAAAACACATATAGTGAATGTCTTCAACGCTAACTGGTGGCCTGAGCCAAAACTGTCAGCAGAAAAAGCTTATATACAATCAAGAAAGCTGTTCAGCTACTATGGGTTCATAAATATTGCAGAAATACCTGGTGGAAGGAAATTCTTGTGGCAAAAGGAAAGACTCAGAACCAGAAGACCTGGTTCCACTCTGCCACAAGTGCAGCACGCTGCAATGATATATCTTAAAGCTACTTCCTCAAACACTCCATAGAGGGTTTCCCCTTCTCTGAATACTTTTTAATTGCTTATATCAAAACATGACTGGGCTTTACGAGAACTTAAGTGCTCTAAGGTCTGAATATGATCCTGCGTGTAAGAAAAAGAAATTAAGAAAAGTACAAGAGCCATGGGAGACAGGCCAGAGACAAGAGAGCAGCATAGGATGAGAGACGACCAGTATGAAGTTCTGAAATCTTCTTCATGCCTACAAGCACAAATTATGCTTTTACTTTCTAAGCCTGGGTTTTCCCTTCACTTTCAACAGCCATGGATTGAAGCTGTTCTCATGTTGCCCTTTCCACTGTTTCATTGTAAAAAAGTAGAGGTTGTGGCACTGCATTTTGGACTACTTAGTGTACAGAACAAGGAAGAGAGAGAACAAAAACTGGGAAAACACCTTGCTCTGCAGCCCAGTGTTAAATACACAAAACACAGACCTAAATCCTAACATCCTCTATTAGAGATGCTCTATGGTCCTTTCTCCAGAGAACTCAGAATGAAAGCCAGGGGATCTGGACTCTTAAAATGGGCCCTTGTTTTAACCCTGTATTAAAAAAGGTCCCTGCATGGACTGCCTTTGCCTGCTATTCAGGGTGTAAATGTTTCTGTTATGTATGATAGTCTGGTGTTACTGTGAAGAAGCAGCTGAAATTTTTAGCTCAGTCTAGCAAAGTTCCTATTGAAAAATATCCAAATCAATTCCTCTGAGGACAGAATATGGATTACCTCTCTACAGAAAATGCTAAGTTAGTTTAGCACAAAAGAAATATGCTAAAAATACATTCTCTTTGCATGGGAATAAAGGCAATTCTTTAGCAGCTTCAAGTAAGGCTTTAATTAGTCTCAGCTACAGTTCTTACACCCTAGCATTCCCACAGCCTTTAACCATGAAGGCTTATACTCAAAGCACTGACACCCTCCCAAACTGCATTAGTCAGGGTGATAATTCTTATGGCTGCTTGTAGGACCAGGCCATTAAGGAGAAGAGTTCTGCATGCTAATAAACAAAGTTGCCTTAAAACATGTGCCCTTTTATTATGCTCTTATAGAAAAGCAATTCTTTTTCACCCTGAGATACTGAAAGTTCTCCAAGCTCCTTTGTGAAATACATCTCAGAAGAATGAATTCAGACTCTGAATGAAAGCAACAGGCTCTGAGCTGGCATTGCCTATTTTTACTGAATGAGGCTGCTTTCCCTGGTGAGCCTGTCCTTCCTAGCATCACCATCCATGCTGACACAGATATGCAGCGACTAACGTGGGTCCTCATATGCACAGACAGACAGACAGCAGACGTTTAGTGGAACCTGCCACTGTGAGGACTGACATTCACAGCTGCAGAGCAGCCCGCGACACGGAGCTGCGTGTTGCCACTGCCCTTTATAGCCTGACACCCAACCCCACCACCTCCCTGGCATATTCAAGTCACTTCATCAGGCAGTGGCCCCTAAGAATTAGTAACTCTCACCCCAGACATGGAAAACACTGAAAGGAGATTACCCGCACGCACACTGTCTGCACTCCTTTTGCTTCCTCCTCCCTCTTTGCCAGCCCTTCCTACTACCTGTCAGCCCTCACCCTGCTCCTGCCTCAGAGCTCCCTGCTCTCCCTGGCCCCACGGTCGCGCCCAGCGAGCACGCCGGCCCTGTCCTCGTCCTGTCCCCTCCCACGGTCACCAAGCAGCATCCCCGCTCAGTCCGGACCCCTACCGCGCTCACCCCCGGCCCACCGCGGCCCGCCAGCCCTCCCTCCAGACGCCCCGTCTCCTCCACAACGCTCTCCCTGGCTCACCCTCGCCATACCCCCAAATCCCACGGGGACCCCTGCCTCCTCCCTGACCCACATCCGCAGGCAGGCCCGACCGCCGGGAGCCAAACCTCAGCTCCCCCTCCCCGGCCGCTGACCCGCTTCACCCGCATCTCCGTGCACACGGGGCCGGCCCTGCCCCACACCTCGCCTCCCCCTCCACCCGTACTCGTTGCCGACCGCTGCCCCACAGCCCCCTCTGCGGCCGGGGGCAGCCCCGCGACGGCCACGGCGCCGCTCCCCGCCGCCCCCGGTAGCGGTGGGGTCGCCGCGGGTGGCACTCACACGCCTCATCGCCGCCGCTCTCCGGGTCGCCGTCCGAGAAAGACTCGGCCCCATCGGCGTAGCCCGCCAAGCCCACGATCTCCTCCTCCTCTTCCTCCTCCTCGTCCCCCTCTTCCTCCTCCTGCAGCTTCCTCGGCACCTGGCTCATGCCGGCCGCGCTCCCGGCGGGGCTGCGAGGGCCGCTGTGGCTGCGGGCAGGCTCGGGGAGCGGGGGCTCAGGTACCGCGCTGCCGCCGCTCCCCTCCCCCGTTCGGCGGAGCGCGCGGCGCAGCCTGGCGGCGGGGCGGGAACGCAGAGTAGCGGCGTGACCCGCGTCACCTGACGCGGCCGGTCACGGCCCGGCGGGGCCTCCGCTCTCGCCCAAGCCCGGTTCTTAGGCCCAGCCCCGGCGCTGGCAGGCGGAGCCCCGGGCGGTGCGGTGCTTACAGGCGGGCTTTGGGGCCTGCCGGGCGCCGCCGCTTCCCACCGCGGGCCTAGAGGCACCCGTGGGAGCGGCGCACACAGAGAACGCTGGCCCTAGCGTGCGGGGAGGTGAAGGGAGCGGAGATCTGCAGCGCCGAAACTGCTGCTGGTGTGTTTATTGCCGGTAGCCTGCCCGCGGGGGCCTCTGGGTCACTCAAGCCGTGTGCCTCACCCTGCATGGAGCCCAAAAGCGGCTGCGGGGGCACTCCGGTATCACCCCGCACGTCCTTCTGCCGTCAGTATGTGGGAGACGGTGGGGCTCTGGTCAGCTCAGCTCGCACATCTGCCGTGTCCGCTTGGCACTGCCTGTGGTCTGCCCCCTGCTCCTTCCATGCTGACCGTGTGGTCGTATGGCTAGGCTCAAAATGCTAGGGCAGGCTCTAATGGTAGGTGCTGACATACCTATAATGTGGGTGAGAGATTATTTCAGAAATAATAATCTGGATGAACGAGGACTAAAAGCCGTGGGAGTAACCCTCTGAAGAGGATGGGATTTTGAAGACCCTAACAGACTGAGGTGCACTGGACTGTCTGCCATTGCTTCCTCCAGACCTGTACCATACAGACAGACCGTCTGCCCCTCAGCCCAGCCCCTTCTCAGGAATTTCCAGTGCTGCTGCTGTTGTCTCGCACCAGTCTAAGCACCAGAGCATGTGCATTAGTCACTGGCTGTCATTCCGTGCTGCCCACTGTGGTGACTGGCAGAAGAGTTCCTGATACTCCACCAACACATTTTCTTCTGTTTCTGTTTCTCTCATACTACTTCCTGTCCTGTCTCGTCCTGTTCCCCTCCCTGCATTCAGTGTAATGGTTGGACTTACGTTTGGAGTCCCCACGTATTTCCTGCGGGTGATTATCTTCCCACCTCTACCCTGTGTGGCAGTCTTCTTATTACCAGGCTTTCCACGCTGCGCTAAAGCACTTGAGGTAATGGAGGCATGCTTTTATTCAGGAGAAGAAGATGGAGTAATCCCCCTAGCATTCCACATAGTGACTGATTTACTAATATGAATTGATTGAAATGCTTTTCTTAATTCTCAACAGCTTGGAAGTTTTGCTTTAATAGATTAGGAAAAGATTATGGGAAGCATTTCAAAGTTAAATCCCTTACAAGGAATTAGGACTTGAGTTTGGAGCAGGATTTTTTACCACTTGCGTTTTCAGCACTGTGTCTTGGGGCAGCCCTGGGGAGGGCATTCATCTGTGGAAAACTCCTGATGGGAAGAGGAGGAGAGTTTCCAGGTCTGTAACGAAGGACCATCCATGTCACTCACCAGTTGACCACATCTGTGCAGAAAGGGCTTAAGTTTCAAGGCCAGCTATGGGGAGTGTGTCTTGCCTAGAAATGACTGTCTGTATTAGTTTTCTTTTATGCAGAGAGGTATGAAACATCACCAGTGAGAGACAGAGAGAATAATTTGGAGATACTTAAATACTAAGTCAGGGTGTAGAAGCTCAGGAATGAAAGGACTGGTTACAGTGCAGCTCTTGCCACAATAGTGGTGTCAGTGACCTCCTGCTTGACCACAGCTTCGGTTTCCAAGCCACGCAAACACTAGGCCCATTGCCAGATAGTTTTTTAGAGTAGGACTGAAGTGCTTCTTCCAAGCCCTTGGCAATATAATCTGTCACTGACTATCTACATAAGCTTCAGGACTTGTCCCTCCTTTGTCACTTTGTCACTGAGTTGTTCTCTGTCCCCACTGCAACTGGCCATTTTCTTTCTTTTCCATCAGGTTGTGTAACTTTGAAGCCAGTTGCATTGTACCCAGCCTTCAGTCACAGGACTTGTAGTAAGGGCAGGTAGACAAGGTGGTGAGTCTTTGAATATGCAACATGTACAGTACTAGATGTGGCTGGACTTTGTCTGTGGGAAGCTGTGGTGCATAGATGTGACATACTTTCTGTTTCAAGCATCTAGGGAATCCCCTCATGAATAAAACCAGAAGAATACAAAATTATCTGTCCGGATTAAAAAAGGGAATTGTCCCACTGACATCCAGACAATCACAGGAGCCCGTCTGCATCTTGGCTTGTAGGATCATGACAGCGCCTCATCCTGCTTCTGTTAAAGGGGGAAAACTAACATTAAATACATTGGTGGCAGATCACTGCCAAGAAAAGTGTTTTTCTGTGATGTGTTAACATCTTGTTTCTCAGTCATGATGATCAAACATAGCCAAAGCAGTCCTGCAAAAATTTACATATCTGGAACTTATTTAACATACAGCTGAACTGTTACACAAATACTTCGACTGCATCAGAATTTTACACTGTATCAAGTAGGATAAAATTCCCACGATGCAGGCCTATCCTGAATGTGGAAATGAGTGAAGAAAATGATAGTCTGTGGGGAACAAAACTGTATTTTTATGTATTTTAGCAGTTACATTCCAATTTCAGTAATGACACCAGACTTCAGACAAGTGCTATAGTTCTGATAAAGCTACAAAGATTTCCGGAGATCAGAGAGGCATCAGAACACAAAATTCAGTCAGTAAATCTCTCCTGCAGAGCACCAAGGGTTTTGATGTGAATCTGCTGCGTGACTATCACCACAGAATGATGAATACCACAGTAATGGTTTAGTGAAAAATGCGTAAGTAGAATCACCTGCAAAAAACATTAAAAGGAATATATTTGTCATGTAACTAGGTGGTGTCTGTGGTATTTTAGTGTTTTGTCCATGTAGGGCATCTTCCTGAGAATGCCCCTGAGCCAGAGGGAAGGCCTTTGGAAGCAACTCACACTGGATCAAAGACTGTTTGTTCTAACATTAACTTCAACCAGTACTTTAATAAAGGCGTTTTTATCGTTTCACTCACTCTGCTCACACAAGCTTCTCTCTCCTGTACTGGTGTCTACACGTGGTCCATGTAATTTGTCTCCCTACCAAACAAATTGCTGCTGGTGTGTGAATTACACACACACACACACACACACACATATATTTGCCCTCACATGCACCTGGGTTCTGTGAACCTAAGGGGTGGGTGAGCGTGGTGGTCAGCAGGCACAGCCAGCTTCCATTTCAGCCTTCTCTGACCTTCAGCCCAGGCTCCAGAGGCCGCTGCCTGCCTCCCTGCTGGAGGGCATCTGGCCTCCCCGGCACTGCGTTTGTACCCCCCTTGCTCCTACACAAACTATTACAAGCAACAAGTAATTCAGGAGAGCACACAGCTCTCTAGGAGCCTCTGCTGCCACAGCCCAGGGCAACTCGTCCCGCCCGAGGCCAGGCCGGTGCTCAAGACCAGCCTCCACACCGGTGCTGACCGGAGCGGCCGTGTCCCTACGCCTTCCCCGTTTCCTCGGTAGGGAGCAGCTGCAAAGGCTCCAAGCCGGGCGGGTCCTGTCACGGCCCCCGGCCGGGGCACAGCCGTGGCGGGCTGGCTGGGCGCTGTTCCCCCGCCCGCTCACCGCGGCCGCTGGATGTCGCCCTCGCAGCGAGCAAGGCGGCGGTGGGGGCTGCACCTCGGGGGCAGCTCAGCCCGGCCCGGCCCGGCCCAGCCCGGCCCAGCCCAGC
>JBCJKH010024017.1:8145-21385 GCA_039877255.1 Loriculus beryllinus | reverse complement strand
TGTTCATTTTCTCATCGACCACCACCCCCAAGTCCTTCTCTGCAGGGCTGCTCTGAATCTCTTCTCTGCCCAACCTGGAGCTGTGCCTGCGATTGCTCCGACCCAGGTGTAGGACCTTGCACTTGTCATGGTTAAACTTCATGAGTTTGGCATCAGCCCACCTCACAAGTGTGTCAAGGTCCCTCTGGATGGCATTCCTTCCCTCCAGCGTATCCATCAAACCACACAGCTTGGTGTCATCAGCAAATTTGCTGAGAGCGCACTCAATCCCACTGTCCATGTCAGCCACAAAGATGTTGAACACAAATGTAGTTGTGGTACATGAAGGTAAAGCATGGAAATAAATAATTGTAGTGTTTCTTCATGTGTATCTCCATTTCCCTATGCTACTCTTCTTCCTTGAATTATGTGTGTCCTAAAAGCAGCTGCTGATGTTGCCAGTTAAAGCCAATTTAAGTGACATTTTAACTTCTCCATGTGCATTTGGTTTTGATGGTTGGTTTTGCTTGGGTTTGTCCACTTGGGTATTCATTTCATGAGACTCTGGCACCTTGCTTTAGCTGAAATTTCAGTAAGTAAACGTCTAAACAGATGGAATGATGACGATTTTAATGAGCTAATAGGTAGCAGTGGTGTTTCCTTTTTGTTAGATAAGAATTATTCTTACTGAAAAAAAAAGTCAAATGTTGCAAATGTGCTTATGTATATCTTTTTAGAGTAAATTTGGGCTGTTAGACTGAGCAAAAAACTGTCATGTCTAGCTGATCCTCCCCTTGAACATTAGATTTTGAAGTAATCTGTTTTCTTTGCAGGAAAATGGACTTTGAAGATGACAGTATCTGGAAATTCCACTTATTTTCCAGCAATTGAGAAACTGACTCTAGGCTTTACCCTTGCCCAGGGACCAAGTACTGAGGAACTGGGTGATGCTGAGGAGCCCAAATGCCCAGGTGCCTCTTGGAGGCAAAGTAGGAAAGCATAAAATCCTCCAAGGCTGGAAATGAGACTGCTTCGTGAAGGGATGTGTTGTTTTTTTTTCTCTGCCATTGGTATCATGGAGACGTTTTCTATTTGATTTCTCTTTACAAAAAGATCCCTCATTGTTAGAGCTGTATGCTCTAAAGCTTTGAGCAGAATTATTTACTGGCAGAAAAATCATCCTTGATTGCTATATGAGCTGATGTGCTTATTTACAGCTAACATGTCTCTCATCTTGAACTGCTGCAAGCTTATGAAAACCAATTAAAACCAATACCATTCTAACATAATAGAGTTCTTGTAATATACTGTACTTAATATGGTAAGATTTAAGAAGCATATTTGAATCAATTAATCCTAGAACTTTGGTAATATTTCAGAGAAACATATGCATCATAAGGCTCTGTATGCGTTGATCTCTTACTCTTGGACACACGCTTTTCCTTTTCATGCCTGTTTTGTTTTAACAGCCAGTGCACGTGCTGTTGCTCAGCTACAAAACACTTGAAAAAGTTGTGTGACACAGGTATTCTGCCAGATGACTTTTGCTGTGATTTGTTTCTTGGATGCTGTGTTTCCATTTAAGTTTTTTCTACAGGTTTGTAATACAGTAGTTGCATTTTTTCATGAAGGGCAACTAATGCATTGATCATCCAAGCCCAGAGCAGTAATTAGCCTGGGAGTGATCAAAGGGTGCCCTTTTAAAACCCAGCAACTTGGTGTGCGTGTGTGTGTGTGTGTGCAAAACCAATGGTCTTTCTTTTGCCTTGGTCTCCTATTAATTTTCATTTGTTTGATACAGAGCAGCTGCTTTCCTGCAAATCCAGTGCCCTGCTTGAAAAAAATGCATTTGGATGTCACAAATGGGCTTAACAGAACAACTACTCTTTAACGTAACCTTTCTCTTCTACAAGGGACTCATGGGAAGAAGAAATTCCTTGAGCAATGGTGTCTTTAAAACCCATAAGAACACATCACAGGGGGAAAGGTTGTCTGAAGCTAGTGGAATGTGATTTAGTCTGATTCTTTCCCAAGTGACAGACACAGAGGTATCATTTGAAGGGGGTGGGGGAAAAAGAGTGAATGACAGCCAGAAACTGGTGAGAAGTTGCAGTGCTGGAATGGTAGCATTAACAGCCCACCATTAGTATTGTCAGCAGATAGACTCCTTCATTAATGCACCCTGCTGACCTAGATGATCTCTTGAAATCTATTTCAGACCTGGTGTTTTTATGATTTCACAATACCTCAGTATTCTGCTAGTACTCAAAGTCCTGTTCCCTCTTCTTTCTCTGCCCTATATTGTCAAGTGGCTAGGGCAAAAAAAAAAAAAAAAAGAGATGTTTCATTCAAGTTCCTTGCTCTTAAAAGCAGAAGCTACCACTGCACTCTGCAAGAAAAGAGAAGACAGGAGCATGTTTGTGTTCCTGTCCAGTGTAGATAGAGAGTGAGGTAGCATTAAAGGGGATTCTTGTTGAGCAAGAGGGAAAAGGAAACACCACCACCCCCCCATACCTCGCTGAGTGCTACACAAGGAAATGATGGAGGAAATTTACACACTGGAGGGGAAGATGGCATAGAAGTTGCAGAATGCCTTAGGATGAAGGGGATTAAAAGAAAAACAGCATCATTCTGCAAAAAGCATGCCATGGCCATAGTTTCCTTCCCTTGACTAGTTGGTTGTCTCTTTGCCTGCTTGGTGAATGCTGTTTTTATAGTCTCTTGCATGAGAATGGGGAAAAGAGGGTGGGAAGGGCTTCCCTAAGGGTTTAGTCAGGGACCTGAGCTACTACATACAGAGGTCTGTGGCTTTCTCTTTGGTTTTATGTGAACAGTTGGTAGATTATAGCAGCAGTGAAAGGCTCTCCGCTTGCCTGGCTGTAAGCTGGGCTGATGATTTGCCAACTAAGGGAAACTGGCTGTGCTTACTTTTTTCTAGCCCTGGTGGAAGACCTGATATTCACTCCCAGATTTAATTCTTGCAGGACAGAGGGGCTGAAGTCAAATACTTCTGCCCGTAATAGTTTGCACTGGAACTGTATTCCAAATATACTAACAGTTCTCAGTTGCCTAAATGCATGGAAACCCATGACATCTTTCCCAGAGGTTTGCCACAATTTATAAGTGTGTACATTTTCTAATGCATTTTTTTCAAATGCTAGAAATCTGGATACGTTTTTTCCTACAAGTTATCCATAGGCATCCATTTGCAAGAGGTTTTTTGTTGTTATTCATGCCTTTGCATTACAGAATGGTCAAAAATGTGCTCGGCCCTGATTTGACTGGAGAGCTGCCGTGGTCTGTGCTGATGGGAGAACAGCGTCTTCCTCCAAGTATACAACAAACCCGTATCCTCCGATGCCAGAAACTTCTGCTCTCCAGACACTCTAAGGTTGGGAATAACTGATTTACAGTTGGTGGTTGTTTTTCTTTTTTCTGTTTTTTTTCTTTTCTTTTTTTCTCCATCCTCCTCACCCTTCCGCTCCTTTAATGCAGATGTAGTAAAACCAGATAATTGCATTGTCAAATGACTGTAACAAGAGGGCTGTGAATCCTTATGGCATGCCGACTGCCTGCAAATAGAACCAAATGGAAATGATCTCTGTTACCTCAAATATTCTAATGTAGGTTGTTTTTCTGGGGATAGCAGTTACCATTCTCAACACATGAGCAATTTTGAAATTGTCAGACAATTCTAAAGATGTTTGAATCAGGTAGCCATAATTCAACTTTCTTAACATGATATGAAGGCTTTTAAAAACATGTCTCTAAATAAAAAGAAGCCCATTTGCATTAAAAAAAGAGAACATATTCTCTTACTGCTTTTGTTGTGATCTCTTTTGAACTGAAAGTGTCTGAGATCTATGTAAAGCTCAAGTGCTGTGTATGATTATAGGAGTGACATGATATTAAGTGGTTGACCTGTCTATTATACAATTTGTAAGGCACAGAACTTTTTATTACATAGTGATAAATATTACACTATGGAGAACTGAAGCTGCTACTTCCTATTTGAAATGGAGCCATTTTTAAGCCAGCTGTGATATGTTAAACACAGATATTTTTTGTTTTTTCATTAGAGAGAAATAAATCCTGATCTTTTTTTCCCCTATCTGTTTGTGGTACCAACCGGTATTTCAGAAAATGATCCTGTTCTACATTTGGATATACTGAAAATATATGAAAAAGTATAAGAAAAAATTAGTTTAGCCAAAGACTGATTTAGTTAAATGATTTATTCCTCTGAGTGTAAACAGGCATGTCTGTTAAGCATGTTTGTAGAGGTGAGGCCTTACACTGTGACCTTTCAGCTCTCACTACACGTTCCGTTACCAGACAACACAGTCAGAAGACCTGGATGAAATAGAAGCAATCAACATTGTAAATCCTAGTGTTTTGAAAGGCAAGTAAAAGCCACTGGTTACGATTTTTAGGCAGATCTTATTTAAAAAAAAAATAAAATAATAATTCTGACTATAAATGTTCTCCTGTAGAACACTTCAGCGTGTACTTTAAGACCAAAAGAGCCACTGTGCCAGCTGGGCACTGAAGCCCGCTGCTCGTTCCTCTGGGAAAGGCAGCAGGTTCCTCATTTGCTGGCCAAGTAGGGCAGCAACATGAAAAAGCAACTTTCAGATGTGGAGAATTTGAGACATGGGAAGGAGAGGCCAGCTGTGAAATTACTGCAGTTTGTGTTTTAGTGAGCATTTATAAAGGCATCGAAGACTAAGTCATACAAAGCAGCAGGAGTTTCTTTCCCGCTTCATGATTTTAAAGTTCCATGGAGATCTGCTAAGCCTTTACGGTCACAGGGATACAGAGTAAGAGGAAATAATGAAAAGCAGGTGATTCTGTGCTAACTAAAAGCAGCTTTCTTTGGGGCAAATTAGTTTGAAAAAGTTTCTCCTGGTGTTATTCTGGTAGAATCTCTTAGGCTATGCTTTTGGAATTTTATAGCGGCATTTGAGGTCAAAGCTGGGAAAAAAAATTCACATTGTTTTTTCTGAATAATGAATCTCTGACAAGTTCTAATATTGAAAGTTATTCCAAAATGTGTAATGAAGATGAACACAGCTTAGGGGATTCCTGAATTCTACGGGTTGCACCTTTTAGACAAGATTTGTGTTAAAATTTCTGTAACTTTTGTATTCTGGATGTGAAATGGAAACAAGTAGTAACAATTAATAAACAATTGGGTACTAGGAAACATATTTATTTTATCAGGATATTCTTTGCATTTTCTTTCATCTTTCAAAAGTTCAGAGAAAAGAAAACAGATGTGCATAAAATTTCATGGAAAGGGTCATGGAAAA
This sequence comes from Loriculus beryllinus, assembly GCA_039877255.1. Classification (NCBI taxonomy): domain Eukaryota; kingdom Metazoa; phylum Chordata; class Aves; order Psittaciformes; family Psittacidae; genus Loriculus; species Loriculus beryllinus. The sequence goes on along the minus strand of JBCJKH010024017.1, from coordinate 16,094 downwards.
CCTGGTGTAAATGGATATGAAAGGCTATATAAAGGGCTCCTTTATTTCTTATAATAATATCTCTGTATTTTTATACAATTTAAAATAAGACCTCTCTTTTCAATGGAGCTGTGCTATTGCTTTTATTAAATAATCTTATATCCCACAGTGAGGTTGATTTAATGATTATTTGAAAATGTTACTACGCTGTATCATAACTTTTTATGTTATCAGCCCGAATTTGGAATAGGTTAATTATGTATGAGTGAAGAATCCATTGATAAATAATGCAAATCATATTCAGACCATTAAACATATAAGTAAAATAAATGTTAGTTCAGTGTCTGTGTTGATGTCATGGATTCTGTATGTAATGGATTTGGAGAAAAAGTTACAGCAGCTTGATAAAAAAATCCACCTTCTGGCACTAAATCTGTGTACCAGTCCACATGATGGCAATGGGTAAAAGAAAACACCTGTATGTCATTAATCTTAGCTGTCTTTATCAATTCTTTTATTATAGTGGCTTCCCTTTGCATTGAAGTGGAGGAATGTGAAATCTGTTGCTTTTGCGGGACTGATTATTGCTCAGTTCATGTTCCTGGCCCACAGTTTCTCACCTGTCTGTATAAAGTGGAAGGTGTCCCCTGTTGGTAAGCAGGGGATTCAAACAAGAGCCAAAGTCCAAGTAAGAGGGTTTATTTCTCTTCAAGGTTGGAATGCTAGTGAATTTTACTTCCTGCTTTTGTAGTGCTGTGCTCGGTTCTCTTCCTAAAATCATCTGGGAATTGTATTTAACCCATTCCCTGCAGCATAAAGACCTAGATTATTGGTGTGGTTTATTCTGCTTCTTTGTGTGAGTTGGCAGTCATGAGGGTTGATTTCAGGTTAGTTACAGAGTTGGGGAAAGCTTTCTGGTGACTGGTCTGCATCCATGACCTGTAGCCTGTAGTTGTGGGAACACTTTTGGAAGGAGTCCTATCTCAGCCCCCTTAAGTGCTGGAATTTCCCTTGGCAGTGCAATTTTCTTTAGTGGTTTTTGTTTTCTCCCCTTCTGCCTTATATGAGCAATTTGGAAGTGGATGCAACTCTTCAGGCCTAACAGAGAAAGGTGTCTGCCTTGTTCAGATGTAACATATTTTGTGGAGATGGTTACTTCCTTTCTGCTGCACATTAGCCAACTACTATGAGCACGGCAATGGGAATCCATTGCTAATCCAAGTTATGAGTTGTTAATTAGAGCAGAAACTGTGGCAGTTCTTTGCCCCTGATGTGCTTTGCAAATTCACTTTGTATAGATGTTGCATTCAGAATTGTTAGGAGCCCTTTTCTTATTGTGCCCTGAGTTCTTTTTCCAAAACATTAGAAGTGAACTTTGTAGTCCAGTGAGAAGAAAAGATACTAATGTTAATAGTGGATGTGAGTTCAACCATATTTTCATTTAATTTTCTTTCTGAAATAAATCAAAATAAATTACTGTGCCCTCTAAGAATTAATGAAATGGTGTAATAATGTGTCCTGTACTGTTGTGAATGCTGAAAGAGTTTCCTTTCTTGCTCACAAGGTCCATTCATGCAGTTCAGAGAAAGTAAAAAGAAATTATTTATGTGTACCTTAAAAACTAAGTTTTCTTCCTCCCACAAAATGAGACTTTAACATTGGCTACAGTTGGTGTGAATAGTAAAAGAAAAGGGAAACAAAAAGTCCTTTTGGAGCTCAGTTCAAGGGGGTCTGACACACTACAAGAGATCCACATGACATCTGCACATTTTTCTGTAGGTTGGTGCTGGAAAGAGGATAGAATTACCAGGAAATGTTGCCCTGTGATTTCTGTATTGAAGTGGCTGCATCTGTGCCACCTGTTGATGACATGATTGGAGCATTAGTCCTTGCTCTGCCTTAGCACTATTGATAACTCTGCTTAACATCGCCACAGGGGAGGCTTTGTTGGAGGCTGCAGTCACTTCGCCTGAGCAATGGTGTACATTGGCTCTGCCATTCAACCTTTTTTTCTGACATTAGTGCATTTGAATGGGCCACCAGTGAAGCCATTCAGGGAGCCCGTGCAGCGGGGCTCCTGGGTGGGCTGGCTGAGCTGTGGCCTGGTAATGGACCCCAGCCACCGCCCAGGGAGCTCCATCAACTCTGTGACCAAAGGCAAGTGAGACAAGGATGTCCCCTGCGAAACGTGCAGTGCCGGACAAAGGCGGACAGGGATGGGCAAGCCTGTTCAAGGGGCCTGCTGCTCCTCTGCCCCACACCCATCACCTGGGCATGGGGACCTAGACCCCACTACCACTCCAAGGGCTTAGCTGAGCTCCAGCTCTATTCACAAAGGGGCTTGCATTCCCTTACAATTGGTACACTTCTATTGCTGCAGACTGCTTATAAGCGTATATGTAATTCTCTTGTATACTATTCACCTATATACACATTGGTATGTATGTGAAATGTCAGCAGCAGCTGTGTGAATTAACTGCAGAATTGAAGCTCTCTCATCTGACTACTTGTGCCTATTATTTTGATAAAGGTAGCAATCTTTTTCAAATTTTGACCAAAGATTGTTGAAGTCACAATAGAAAGTGACAGATATTGTGTTGTGTCACTCTCTCGAATAGCTAATATGTTCAACAATAAAATCCCCTTCGGTCGAAAGAGGATTTTCACTGCATCTTGCTGGTGGTTACTAAATATTTGTTTCAGTTTTTTTCTTTTGCTTCTGACTTACACCTGCTGGAACTAACAGCTGCTGTTTGCAGTCATTAAAACTGCTGCTTTAAGTCAGTTGGACTCCAGGTAATGAGAGCTTTTCTGCTCACAGTTAAGCAAAAATGGCCAGGGGGAGCTGTCAGCTCTGAACTCTTCACTAGGCTACAGTTATGATGCACTGATTTGGATTGGTGTCTTGAAAGCCATTGGCTGGCTTGGAATATGGATAGTATTTAAGACCACCCCTGTCCTTCATTCTGTCTCTGCTCTTCCTGAAGTCCTTTGGGCAAGATATTACAGCTTGCCGTGAAGGTTAGCAGAAGAACTGTGACAAACATCCTGAACCCCAAGCAAATATTGTGAGATCAGTTATTAAATTTGTTCATTTAATGAACTGAAGGGGGTACACCTCTATTATTTATTTGTGTGGATCTTTGCTTTCAACTTTGTGAAAATATCCCTCCAAAATTTGCATGGGTGATAAATGTCCCTGCAGCGAGGGGGAACAATGTATGTGTGATTTTGTATTTTCTGCACCTCATCCTCACTTACTTCAGGAAAACCCCTTGGGACTGAGCTATCTGGTTCCCAGAAAATGTGGGCTTGCTTTGTCATCCATCTCTCACAGAGCTAACTCTGCCTTTTCTACATCATGTCTCCTGTCTTCAAGATGCATGTGGGTTTTCTGCAGCAGAAGGTAATATGCCAAGCTCTCAGCTTCTTGTAAATAGCAAGTTTCTGGTTTGATCAAAGATGAAGGACAGAAAGGAAATGACAAATTTTCTTTCCTTTACATTCTAATACCTTACAGCAAATATCCTGTATTGCTTAGTTTTGTGTTTTTACCAAAATTAAGACAAACTGGACCTAACCTCAGAGACCTTGAAGAGAAAACAAGAGATATGTGGATGTAGAGGTGGGGAGAGGATGCTAAAGCAGTAAGAATTAGTTGAAAAATACTGTGGGCATCTCAGCACTACACTTTATTAATTTTGAATGGACTGTGGTTTCAGGATTGTGAAACATACAGTTGAGATTAACAATATGTGCTGAAAATTATATGTAAAGATGTGAAACACAAAGATGTCCTTTGGGAGTGCTCAGGTTGATTAAAAAGATGAGGGGGAAAAGGAGACCAAAATAAAGAATGAGTGGGAGTGAGGTAAGACAGAGGACCAGACCTGAGACTGATTTGCTTGGAGAAGATTAGAGAGATGTAGAGAAAACACAAATACATGTAGAGTGGCCTATTTCTTTAACGATAAAACTTTTTCCTACATTGCACAACTATTCATGACTTTGGATATATTTTATTGTCATTAAAGTTGTGATATTTTACTGCTTTTTCAGTAACCAAACTCAGCGTCTAGAGAGGCTTGGGAAGAATAAGTGGGAAGCCTTCCTGTCTTTGGTATATTCTGATGGCTGCTAAGTGGATAAAGTAAAATGCAGTCAAATCTCTCATGTTGTTTTCTTAAATGTAAACACAGAGAAGCTGTATGTGGGGACATGATTCTGTATGAGCAAACACTATATAACCAGGTTATTTTTAGGACTGCTGATAAACTGGAAACTTCGGATGCAGAATAACCAAAAAGCGTAAAACATAGCACGTACCTACTGCCTTTAGAATCAGATTTCAGCTGCAGCCGTAAATAAAATCATTAGTTTCCCTCACATGGCTACTAAAGCCTACAACAGCTCAGGAGTAACTCGGTCAGGGCTGTCTGGGCTTTGGGCAAAGCAAGAACATGAGATGTTCCTAATGCTAGAAACGAGTGTTGGGAGAAGCAATCAATGCAGTCTCTAGGGGGCAGCACACTACCGCCGCCTGTGCCTGGCTGTAGCAGACACTTCACGCATCACCTTAGAAGAAAAATTGCTTCTACTGTAACTCTCCAGGAAACTTGGGTTCGATTCCATGAGGCTTCCTACACTACGTACCTTGCATTTGTTTCTGTACACTGATTATAGGACTATGTTACTTAAAATCTCGTGACTTCGCAAATATTACCAGTTTTGTGTGTGCTCAGCAATATCAGTTTAATTCTCCTGTTATGCACTTGTCTTTTGTGGTTACACTCTGGTATAAAATTTCATAATATTACCTTGATAAAAAATGATTCTGACCATTTTTCCTTCACTTCATGCCAGATTGTTTCCATTACTGTAAAGGGTCCTAGCATGTGGGAAAGTAGTCCTTTAGAAAGGGTGCTCTTTTCTTGTTTCTAGCCAAGTGGTTTCTGTATTGAGTGTTATTGGATCTCTTGTGCACACCTTTCTAGAATCCCAGTGGAGCAGCTTATCTGCTTGACACTTCATACACCTAGTTACGATCAAATGGGTCTATAGCATTCCCAGTATATATTTGTTCCTACGGTGTTACAAGTAACCTAGACCTGTGTGACGAATAAGGAAGAATCCAGGGGTTCATTTAAGTCAGATTTTTTTGTTGTTGTTGTTATTAGCTGTCTTCAAACATGTGCTATAACTGAAAAAGGCCAGGAGGGTAGAGAAAAGAATTTCTCTTCATCCTTCAATATGTTCTATGGTAAAACATCCTGCTATAAAGTAGTAAACAGCACTCTCTTTATAGCTAGCAGATGGTTCTTCAGTTAACAGTTGTGGTTCTCAAAGCTGAAAATGAACACATGTGAGTGCCCTCTTTGATTAATAATTCATGTGTTCAATAGGACAGTATTTTTTTCAGGAGGAAGTTTCAAGAGAAATGATAAACTTTGCAAATCCCAGCAGAATTTGATGAACTGGTTTTAGCTGAATGTAAATTTTAAGGTGTTAGTGAGCATTCACAGGGAGAGCAAGCAGAAAACTCCTGAATCTATCTGTAATAGGTAACCAAGACTCCTACCAAAAATGTAGATCTCTTTGTTGTTTGATTTAGGAAAGAGGTTGCAACCCAGGTCTCCTGCGTCCCAGTAGAATGCTTTAACAAGCAGGCCAAAAAAGTGTGCTTTGGAGTAGAAATCTGTGCCTTGCTTGAGTTTTTGTGTTTTACTAAATATTTGAAATACCTACGGGCATAGAAGAGACACTGGCAGTTTAGTGACAGTTTTAGAAGACCTGTGTTTCAGTTCTTAGATATTGAATTATTTGGAATTTTTAATATAAAGAAAGGTGCCTCCAGTTGGAATGATTGGAGCATCAGGTGGGTTCTTTGGGGGCTTCTTTAAAGGACTGCTTTTGTGAAACAGGTAAGTTTTAATTCTGAAGTTCTGCTCTGAATCGCATAGGGAGAGGCTGAATCCTGAGTGTGACTGTCCTCATCATTGCTGGAGCAATACCTCGGTCTCCTATTCAGGTTTCTGGAAAATTCTGAATTGTTTGCTTTAATCCAAAGCATGCATACAAACTTTAAAGTGTGTGCCAGTACAAAGTGATAGGTATACAAATAAAGGCTTGATTTTTCAAACTGATACTGAATGAACTGTTTTCTCAGTCTTACTAGCAACTACAAACTTTATGACTATAAACTATAACAATATAGCTAAACTATATAACAAAAATAACCCAAGAAAAATGGAAGAGAAAATGCTGGAACTTGATTCATCATTTCTAGACTGAGAGGGATGCTGTGAACTTCCTTGGGATGTTGGAAAGCTTTGATGGCTTTTGTAAGCTTTTGAAGAGCACACCACTTATTATTGCTGTTGTCAGAAAGTAAGAAAGATGAGAGAGAAATGTAAGATACCGTTACTGTGAACAAATGGAAGACAATAAATCTTTGCGTAGCATTTTATTAAACCTCTGGAGGTCAGGAGAACAGCATCTAATTTAGGTGAACAGTGTGACATGGCAGAGTAAGGCCTTAATATTTATATCCATCCTTTCTACAAGCTCAAACAACACTCAAGAAGTTATTTTACAGTGGATAATCTGGAAAACAGACAATAGCTCACGTTAACTAACAGTTAAGATAAGATTTGTGCCACCAGCTGAGATAGCTTCGTGCATAATACTTAGCCATTCTGTTAGTCAGTACCGCATATCTGAGAAGTGCCCATGTCCCCATACTTTTTTGTCAAATCTGTTATTTTCAATAGAGAAATCTTTACCTTTAAACTTCTGAGCATCTTCCTCCCTGGCTTCCTGAACACATTATTGTGTCCCTCTTGTCCATAATAAGTTCTTCTGAGTCATCTTCCACATCAATTGCAAAATTGTTTCCAAGGTTAACACTTGGATGCTGGAAATTGCCCAATACAATTTTATTAAAGTATTGGCATGTACAGCTCAGCTGTTGAATACTGCTGCCTAGAGCTATGCTTACCCTACCATTTTTATATGAAACACAGAAGAAAATTTCTAGAATATGTATCTTCAGCATAACCATTTAATATGCTGTACTAAACTGAACATGGATTTCTGTTTTGTACAAGAGGAAAAGTCCTTTTTTAGTATATGAAAGCTGCAAAATTTTTCGTCAGCATATGTGATGGACTCCATTATTGTTTTCCTTAAAAGATTGCATTTCCATATGAAAATGAATTTGAAAAGAATTAAAAATTGGGTCATAGAAAAAGTTTCTGCATTTTTTGTTTTTCTGTGAATCACTGTAAGAGTATTCCTTTTGCTGTGAGATCAAAAAAAAAAACCCCAAAAATGAAGTGTGATTTTTAAAGTGGATTTTGTCTGGGAGTACAAGTGCTAAAATCCCCCATCATTTAAGAGCTCTTTTTCAGTTGTGGAAAATTTCTGTTTCTCCTGGTCTGCTATAGCATCTATTATTGTGCTTTTAAGAACAAATTCTCTAAAGGCTATGCTAAAACTATAAGTTTCAATATAGCTCTACAGAACAGCTGCAGGTCTCTTAACTTGGCCTCAACAACCATATTTGCCTAATCAGGATCTCATGATTATTAGCTGGTGTTATTCCAGGCCAGTATGTGAGGCCCTTGAATATGAAAGGGGAAAAAAAAAAAAGGCACATAACGATACCCCAGATATCCTCATGTATTTGGAATTATTTCAAGTGTGACTTACCCTAATTTTCCAAGGGTTTATAAAGCCTGATTTTTAGAATGGTTGCAATTCAGCCTTGTAATGGTTTTACCCCAAGTCATTGCTAAATGCGTTTTAACTTCAGCTACATCTTCCTGTAGTTTTTGTCTGACAATAAGGGCTGATCTCTGTTTCAGAGGAAGGTTCAATGCATGTAGATTTATTTAGAATTTGCAACATGAAATTGTCTGTTTAAACACAACAATGAAGTGGGGACTAACATGATACAAATAAGCCATTTA
>JBCJKH010024016.1:17864-31706 GCA_039877255.1 Loriculus beryllinus | reverse complement strand
TAATGAGCCTAAATGATTAATGGCACCGAAGGAGCCAGAGAGCTTTTAAAGAGAGCACAGGAAAGCTAAAGGTGTCATGGTGCCCCTACTCTTAAATTTTTTAAAGGGCCTCCAAAGGATTAGGAGCTGACCTGCTAATAAATAGGTTGCAGCAATCTGGGGAAAAGCAGCAGTAAAGAAATGGGGAAAAATACAGGCTGGTCAGAATTCTGTAGATTATGGAAGGCCTCTTAATACCAGGTTCTCAACTTCTATTTTAGATGGAAAATTGTATTCGGCAACAGTAGCAGATTTCCTGGCAAGTGATGCTGTTATTTATCGCAGCATGGGGGATGGATCTGCCCTAAGAACAATAAAGTATGATTCCAAATGGATAAAAGGTAATTTGGGGGAGTATTTTCCCATACACATGGCAAATGCCATTTCGGTGGCACAGAGGGTCAGTGTGCTTTACACATATGTTACAACGACAGCATAATGCGGCTTTCAGTAGAGTGTGATTACAATAAAAAAGCAGTTTAATACAAATGAAGCCAAATTCTTCTTAAATACATCAATGGATGAATCTGCAGTAACAAAATACCTCAACTGAAATGCAATTTTGGTGAGCCCTTTTTACAGTCCATTAGCCAGCATTAAAGATTTCAAGTCCATTTAAGCTCTAGTGCACCCATATTTGTATATCCTGAAGTGTCTGGAAGACTGGAGCTCATGTTAGCTGGTATGGAGCTGTGGAGAAGCTGCCAAGTCACATAGCATAGTTGGTGTTATATGTCCATTGAGAATTTCTTTGGAGTAACTGTCTCCTCGCTCTTTCTTACAGAACCACACTTCCTCCATGCCATCGAATACGGGAACTATGTTTATTTCTTCTTCCGAGAAATTGCTGTAGAGCACAATAATTTAGGCAAGGTGGGTATCATCACAGCGAGCTGTCAGGTAGCCATGAGTCATAGCAGGATCAGCCATTCTAAAGCAGCGTCAGTAACAAGCACAGTTTACAGTACAAAGCAGGGACTAGTACAAAGTCCACACAGTTTTCCTATCATTATAATTAATGGGAGGTGTGGGGAAAATAGAAAGAACAATGTATTCTTCAACCAAAAAGTTGTTTCTGTTCTCTCTGCCTTGCTGGTAGGTGAGATCATGACAGGTATCTTCTAGTGTTGCTGTTACCACTTGTTGCAAGTCATGGAAAATTCAAGAGGCTTTTTTTTCTCATGGTTATTAAAGAAACAAAGGAAAACAATACAAAAGAAGAGTTTCAGAGATGTTGTCCTAATGTCCCTGCATACTGAATAATTCAGTCATGCCAGTACAGAGTATAATACTTATGCCTCACCATGGAAAAATATTCTATAATAAATTATTAAATCCTTTACACATGGTTAATCAAAGTCTCTAAGCCTCACACACGGTATGATTTTGAAGGGGAAAAAAAGGTGGGTACAAGCTGCAGAGCTGCATTTGCTTGGTGATACATTAAGATGCCTATGCACTATGAGCTAAACATCCTTTCTGTGTCGATAAATAGCAGCTTCTTGTTAACAAAATTATCTTTGGTTTATTAACAGCTCAGCAACAAGCACTGTTTTGCTTGCTTCTCTCAAGCCTTTCTCCCTCTTTTGTTTTCCCTTGCCAGGCTGTGTATTCCCGTGTGGCACGAATATGCAAAAATGACATGGGGGGGTCCCAGAGAGTCCTGGAGAAACACTGGACATCCTTCCTGAAAGCTCGGCTCAACTGCTCAGTTCCCGGGGATTCGTTTTTCTACTTTGATGTTCTGCAGTCTATCACAGACATAATAGAAATCAATGGAGTCCCCACGGTTGTTGGTGTATTCACCACACAGCTTAACAGGTGAGCGATGAGCAGCCTGACATCAAAGGTAGCTGTCTGGTTCTCTCTTACCCTGAGATTGGTGCCATTGTAGTCTGAGCCTTTGCAACTATTTGTCTAATTTTACAGCATCCCTGGTTCAGCCGTGTGTGCTTTCAGCATGGATGACATCGAGAAAGTCTTCAAAGGGAGATTTAAAGAACAAAAGACTCCTGACTCTGTTTGGACAGCTGTACCTGAAGACAAAGTACCAAAGCCAAGGTAAAAGGTTGTTACTCATGATGATGTAATACTGTCCTTGTAAAGGGCTACCTTAAATCAGCTGCACTCTTCAGTGTCTTGTCAGGTGAGAACCAAAGTAGAGCTCAACACTTCAGCCATAAGGATGCACATTAGCAGGCTGCCTTCTCTCATTAACCAGAATACTGAGAGGAAAACGATGTTGTTCTCCTTTCAGACCTGGCTGCTGTGCAAAACATGGCCTGGCAGAGGCTTACAAAACCTCCATTGATTTCCCAGACGAAACCCTCTCCTTCATCAAATCTCATCCTTTGATGGATTCAGCTGTTCCCTCAGTCATTGAGGAGCCCTGGTTTACCAAAACACGTGTCAGGTACAAACACTGTTCAAAAGTAACGTGCGAAAAGGAAAACAAAAAATGTTCTGTTAATAATGTGCCTTTTGCTCTTGATAGATACAGATTGACAGCAATTGCTGTAGACCACGCTGCTGGACCCTACCAGAACTACACAGTCATATTTGTTGGCTCCGAAGCAGGAGTAGTACTTAAAATCTTGGCAAAGACCAGGCCTTTCTCTTTAAATGACAGTGTATTGCTGGAAGAGATTGAAGCCTATAATCATGCAAAGTAAGTATTACCAGAACACCGAAACTCTTCATCTAGTCCTTGGTACCTAGCTAAAAGAAATTATGGTAAATGAAAACCAACTCCCTATCACCAACATTGCCACTTGTCATTTCACAGTGTTCCTCATGTTGAATAACCTGAAAATAGTTGGTCACTTGCCATCTTGCATGGGTTGAGTAAACAGCCTAATTCCACTCAAGTGACGTCACTGATACAGTCTAATTCTCCTGCAAATAGATACACTTCTTCCTGAATATGAAACGTCAGAGCTACCTGCTGCAGTAAAAAGAAATTATGTGAGCTTATCTTGAGGGTGACTCATAATCTATAAACTACATCTAATCATTGTAAACTTGTTCTGGTGCAAAGAATTTAGGAATGGAAGCATTCCAATTAGATTCTACAAGTGTCCAATGCAGGATTCCTGTTCTGCTGAGATTATGCCAATTGAGAGAGCAAAGAGAATGGATTCAGATTTTTTTCCTGTGTAGTTCAGCAAACTTGTCACCTATCTGTAAATAGGAGCCAGAAGTTGTCATTTGATAACCCACAGGTTTGTGTAAAAATCACTCAGCAAAGACTAACAAGTTACATTTATATGCGTATATATATATATATATATATATATATATATATAAAGTCTCTTGAGTGTCTACACAGACAGTAAATAAAATGTTCACAGTGTAAGTGCTACACAAAGATCTACAGTTACTAAAATAATGGCCTCCCATTATTTTTGCTGGGCAGGTGTAATGCTGAGAGCGAGGAGGACAGAAGAGTCCTTGCCCTTCAGTTGGATAGAGACCACCATGCTCTGTTCGTGGCGTTCTCCAGCTGCATCATTAGAATTCCTCTGAGCCGGTGTGAGCGTCACGGGTCATGTAAAAAGTACGGCCCCATTCCCAAACTCTCCCTTAAAAGAAGGGCACCAACATCTCTTGGGAAGGAAGTAAAAAATGCATGATTTTTTGGGGTTTTTCTTTTCCAAGGGCATGTATTGCTTCACGAGACCCATACTGTGGCTGGTTAGACCATGAGGCATGTGGAAGAGTGACACCAGCCATGCCGTAAGTACTCCTTTCCACATTAGCTTTATAGACCACACGAGCTCTTACCCTATGGCTGTTCCCTTGCACTCACTTAATAAATCTGCATTTTTTAAAGATGTTTTTTCAGTGTATGGTATATGTAAGATGACAGAATGCTAAAGTCTGACCCAATTCTGCAATCTCTAGGTGAAAACTTGCTTCCAAGGTGAGGTTTACATGTGTGAGGGAGGACAAGCAGGCCTGTAGGAAGAGCATTGGAAGCAGGAAGGCAAGAAATTGCTGCCTGCAAACTTGAGCAGCTCAGAGAGGACAATACACAGTCTTCCCTCCCAGGCATGCTCACAGCCAAGGCACAGTCAATTGCAAATATGAAAGCACAGGATTCACAGTGGGAAGAGAGTAAGATTTGCCTCCATGCTGGAGCTTGGGTGATATATATGCATACCAAAGGCATTTTGCACAAATCAAGTCTGTAATATACAGTGCGTTAGCAGCTGTATCTTAAAAAGAGGCCTTTGTAGCAGGCCAGTGCAAACTTTAACTAGTATAATTGGATGGTTGTATCTAAAACCAAGAGCATGCCCAATATAGAAGACATGATGAAATTGCTGAAAAAGGGGAATTTTTTCCCCATTATTTTATTATTTATTTCCTGGCATAAGCACATACATAGAGTTTTAAAGCCTGGTTATAATCAGCTTGTGCATTTTGTAAAGCATTTCTTTGGGCTATACACTGGCTCTTGTTTCCAATTGCCGATTCAAGAAAAAGAAACGAAAATCACCCTGTGTTTCCCTACTGATACTGTTAATTGCAGGTTCTCTTTGTTTGTTTCATACAACCACAGCACCGGAGGATACGTACAAGACGTCGAATACGGCAACACAGCCCAGCTTGGGGACTGCCACGGTAAGGCACAGTCATTGCTGCTCCTCTGCGATGTCTCGACAGTAGTCTGTGGCCACACCTCACTGTGGATGTTAAATTTATGATGAGCTTTTCAGTAAGATGATGAACACATCACTGTGATTGTTCACAAAGCTGAGCTTTTTGCTCCTGGGTGGCAGAGTTTTGTCTTTCCTTCGCCAGTTTACAGCTATTTGGGGTCTTCAGCAAAGTACTGAAGAATTTATTTTTGTAAGCAGTAATATTTTAGTTCTTATTTTCCATTACTCAAGTTTGAGATCTTTTGCTTTCTTTTTGTTACTTTTTACTGATTACTTGTTCCTTTAATTCTTTTAGAAATTTTGCCTACTACAGCTACACCAGATTACAAAATATTTGGCGACCCAACATCTGGTTAGTTTTTTTTAATTTTTTTGAATTAATGACCTTTACTTTCCTTCAGTTCAGCATTTTCAGCCCTTTTTTCCTTCCTTTTGCACAGTTGGCAATCCTCCATTTTTGTGCTTTTACTCATGTTCCCACTGATGGTAAAGATAGCCAGACTCTTCTCACTCAGCACTTCACCCTGTGTAGCTGCATGTTAACAGCTCATTATTTATTGGGACATCTTTTATTAAAGAGCTTGATTAACATAGATGACATCTTCACTGCTCGAAAGTCCACTAAGCTTTACTCTTTATCCCCAGCCATGCATTTGTGAGTGCCCCTATTGGTCATCTCTAGTAGATGAATGGCAGAATTTCATCATCTTCCTCCTTGCCTCTCCTTTCCTCTTTGCCTTTGTTCCCAGCAAGCTTTTTGCACAAATACACATTTCCTACAATGTGTATTTCTATATTTTTGAGATGTTTTAAGTAGCTTATGCTAATGGAGAAATTTAACATCACAAACTGTGTAGCTGAATGAGGACTTGAGTAGATAAAGGTGGCTTAGAAAAAACTGTATGCATTATTGTCAGATGGACTTTCACATCCTTTCCTCCTTCAGTGGTTTTTCAAATGGTGTTTTCACTGTCAGCCCCTGGTGTGAAGGGAGGCGGGACACAGTACTCCTCCACTGAACTCAAAAAAGCAGAACCTGTGTTGACTTCAACAGGAGCAAGACTGAGCTCTTATTTTCCAGTCTTTGCTCCTTGGAACTTGGGTCTCTGCTTTCAAACCAAGTGCACGTTTCTGACTGACAAATATGAAAACAATCTGTTTGTACATTAAATTGGTAAGAGTGCAGCAAGAACAAGAACACTGTTTTGTATTTTGGTTTTTGATGTTTGCACTTCTGTAACTTAACAAAAAGTAATGCTTGAGACAAATATTTTCCAGATATATTTACCCATAATGTAAGTTGGAGACTCACTTAGGAAAGCAAAACAAACCAAAACTGTTACATGGAAATGCTGCCCTGCTTGCACACGTGTTTACTTTATTAGCTGAATTTTCAAAGTGATATATTAGGACACAGATACAACCGAGCCTTATTTGCAAGTAAGTGAGTGTGCTTTTGAAGTACATTTCTCAGTCAGATCTCGAGCTGTAGACATTCATGCCTAAACCTGCTGGGACAATGTACACAAAGTACTTGAGTGTGCAAAGCAGACTTTGGATTGTAAGCCCAATTTGATGTGTTTCTTCCTCACGTGCGTTTTCAAGTAGGCTGTGGTGATTCTGTTCAGCAAATGTACTACAGAGGAGCCAAAATCTATGCAACATTGTTCCTTAGGAACCATTACAAAACAAGGGTTAAAACATTCCTTTCATCCCCACCTGTAGAAACGGCTCATTCAGCAGTTCCTGGTATGACCTAAGAGCGCTAGTAGAGCCGATCTGGTTTCTCAGGAGTAACCTGTCAGGAGCATGGATCTTTCCAAGTAACTTTTTTTTTGATGTTTAGAAGGCAGCCAAGTGAATTGTCTCCAGTGAGGAACATGGCAATTAAATAGAACAAGTTGTGCTTTTCACCTGCACCAGTTGCTTACTTTAACTTTGCACTGCTTTCGTGTTTGACTTCTGGCTTTTTTGGCTAGCAGCTGTTGATGTTTTAATGTATTTTTTTGTGTTGAAGCAATTGATTTTGATCAGCCCTCTGTACCTTTGCAGAGTGTAGGGGGTCACGTTTTGCTCTGACTTGTAACTCCCTTTACATACTGTCTCCAGCTATAGCTTAGATGTGCCATGAAACACGTTAATAAAATTTGCTGGCTAGCTCCTAAGAATAAAGTTAAAAAATAACCAACTTGCTGATAGTTTGTCAGTTTAAAAATTTAGGCAATGTCACGTCAGTTTTGGAAATCGCAGTTTGAAAGTCCTTTGATTATTATGAGGCACTTTTTTGGGAAAATGCACTTAAATTTCTGAACTTGAGACGGCATATGTTCACTGGAATTTCTTATGTTTTGCTTCATCTTGAACTGTTTGCCTTGGTATTCTGTTCATTTCCGTCAAAATATCTCTGGGTTTAGAGAGTGCACTTAATTGCTTGAAAGATCTGAGTTTTTTTTAGTTTCCTGTGGTAAGAAACTTGGAAAATGCAATTGGAAAACAGTAGCTGTTAACAAATTTTCAGATTTGAGCAATGTAGTTAACAGTGGCAGGAAAATTTCTGCTTCAGCATTCTGTCTGGGTGAGGCTTGAGGAATGCTTAGGTTTATATTTTTTTAATATGTTGCTCTGTGATTTTTATGTTGATTTCCTTGGCATTGATCACTTGAGGATAGTGACCTGACACAATTTGCAGGTGCTTCAGTTCCTCTGTTGCAGGAAACGTAGGAGCTCATACCTTATATTGGGCACCATAAACTTTGCCTCTTGCCAGAGAACTGCAAACAGCGTGTTTTTCTCATCAATAGGCTTTATAGGCTTTATAAATGGCTTGTATTAAAATGACTAGAAAACATTCTTTTGCTGTAACTAGTTGAAACTCTAATCTTTCTGTTCTTAACCTACAGAGCTGAAATGACTGGAGTCTCAGAAGACATCCTCTTATTTTAATTCCTTTGGTTCAGTACCTATCCAGAAAGTCCCTTCTATTTCCTGCTCAGTCTGTGCAAGTCCAAGGAGGTTGTGTGTGGAGCTGGTGCCCTGCTAACAACTCTTACTCAGTTGGGCTGTGGGACTTGGGTGGAGTTTTAGCTTCCTACTGCTCTACAGAGGTAGTCTTTTGGTTGACAGCGGTACACCAGCACCTTGTGATGGTCTCTGCTTTGAAAACCTACCAAGTGGAGGTTTACCTATGTGCATGACGATTCACCTAGATTCCACTTGTGCAGTCCAGTAGGAAACTGAGGTTTAATGTCTCTTAATTTCATGAATGTTTAGGATAAGACATTTACTATAAAATACCTTTTTTTCTTCAAATATCTCTCTGCCCCTGATTTTATAGATTGCCATTTCTTCCAAATAAATGCTGATCTTTATAAGGCATAATTCATAATTGTATGCTTTTGTAACAGTAAAATTGGTAACATGAGCTTAGGAATTTCTTGCTAGGATGAGGAACATGATCATTTACACATTTCTTCAAGTGAAGAGCACTGTATTATTATTCCTTAGGAAAGTAAAATACTTCTGGTGCTTTTCAGTTACTATGACCTTTATTTGATACATTTTAGTGCATTTACTCCTTAAATCCTATACTTCATAATTTTATTACTGAATAACAATATCAAACTGTGCTGCACTCCTTAATCCTTGTATAAAATATATGATATATCTTGTGCCTTGTCATATCTTTTCACTTGTCTAGATTGCCTTGGAGAAATACTTGTTAGCTGTGAACACTTCCTCTTCAGTGAAAATTCTCTGTGGCATGAGAAGAACTGTGTGCATCTCTTGTCATACTCTATACATTCCTTGTACTTCAAAAATACTGATCTAATGATATGTAGGTAATTGGCAGTTACCGAAGTTTCACTATAAAAGTTGTTTCCTTATCATACTTTAGTATTACAAAATCCAAGCTTCCAGTTCTTTATTACAATTCTTTAATAATCTGTCAGTCCTTAGGAAACTGAAAATATTTTAAACAAAAAGCTTGAGTTAAAGCCAGTGTTCTGCTTTTACAACTAAATGTCTTAGTTTCTAAAAGACAGCTCACTTCTATTTCTTAAGCCTGTTCTTATTCATTGTCTCACTGAGTTATACCACCAACTCCAGACTGCCTGTGTTTCTCTGGTAGGCTGTCATCATTGTTGCAGTTCTCCCTGGTCCTCAGTGAAATTTTCTCGCTAGCCAGCAAGAGGAGTTTTCCAGTTTGGCAAGATCTGTGCTGATGTAGGATAAATGGTAAAATTTTTGTTACAATAAGAAGCAGTGAGTCAGTTCTTGCTGAGGTGTCTGCAGTCTCCTTAAAACAAGTATTAAATCTTCCATAGCTGTGCATTAGAACAGGTGGGGGACCAAGCACCCAGCTCAATTATCTGAATTGCATGTTGAGTTTATTTCTGCTTGGATTTATGACTGTATTTCATCAACATAAGATTTATTCTGAAGTAGCAACCTGTTGCTTTTCTGATGTGAAAAACTTTTTATGGAACTATTGTGTAATAGTTACCTGAAAAAAACAGAAACCCAGACCACTGTTAATGAAAGCAGTAGCATTGGGAAAGGGATAGCACAGGAAGGTTTCAGACTGAGGGTTTTCCCTCCCTTCAGAAATATTCATTTGCTGAATCTGCTTGGACACTGCACCTGCCCAAAGGAGAAGAGTATGAATCCCCTCAAAAGGTTTTTGGCAGCTCTGAGACTAAAAGTGGTTCTTTCCCACAGAAAAAAACCAAAACCCAAGCAACAAAAAAACTCCAAACCAAACCAAAACCAACAAAGCATCCCAACCCATAGTGATACTTCCCTGTGGTCTGAAGTATTTAATGCCCTTTACCTGATAAAAAGTGGTTGGTTGTGATTTCATTACAAGAGACTTGGTGTGGGTCATCTATACTGCAGAGCTGGTATGCTGACATGCCCGTGAGTAGGCATAGCTGCATGGCAGGCTGTTTTGTGAGCAAGGACACAACAATCTGTATTTTTGCAAAAAATACAGCTGGTTCTTGCCAGCTCTTGTTTTCCCACCAAAAAGTTAAAATTCAGTTGTGGCTTTTCAGAGGCAGCATAACCTCTATGAGTGGCCAGAATTTATCGACAAAATATTCTTTATGTTTTCTCTTTTTAATTTTTTTTTCCCCCACCTCATGCAAGTAGCTGAATAGGTATTGGTCAATATCTATTTAAAAAAAAAAAATCTTGTTTGTGTGATTGTTGTATGGGATTTTATGTTTTATTTTGCTTGTTCATTTTTGTTGGCTTTTTTAGCAGTGCAAGCATATGAAACCAGTTTCTGTCTGTATTTGATTGATTGCTCTGTATGATCCATTCTGTTGCCTGTCAGCTGAGAATCCCCTCCTCAAATTGAGTTGTGTTCCCCAAATACTCAAGCAATAGGAGCAGAGCACCTGTTGGGTTTCTGTTTGAGGCAGTTTAAAGGCTGCCTGTTCCTTAATCCATGCAGCCTCAGCACTGACAAATTTGACAGTTCTGATTTTACAGTGGTAGGTGAACAAATAGCCAATAGAGTCTTTATCAGCAGACAGATTGGTGACAGCTGAGGAACTTGATGGTAGATGTAGATACATAGCCAGAAAAAAACCTCAAGCTTGAAGCTGAGGAGAGGAGAAATACAAAATACCTTGTGTTGGAGCATGCAATACTTTCAATGGCTGAAGTTTCTCAAACTTAACTCATTAAGAATTTGATTGAGGCAAACCTGTTTTACATTCAAAGAGGTTCTCATTGACTAAAATTTGAAGAATTTTTAATGGTACTTGAGATTGACATGCCTTCCTCTAACTGTGTATTTTGAATTAATGTTTTTGTGTGGCTTGGTCTTCTGTTTCCTTCCACAGTAGTAATGTGCTATGCTAGCTAAGTAAAACTCTTACGCTATGCGAGGAGGGAAGAAGGTTTTTGTATATGTTAATACATATTCCATATTCCATAGGTCTTTTGGTCAAAATAGATATCCTCTTAGAGGTTCTTATTTTTGTAAATATAGCACACTGGGAAAGTACAATGAAAAGGGCACCTAAGAGTGAAATCATTCATAGGGAGCCTGATGAATAAGAGATGATGCCTACAGACTGCAACTACATAATGCTTCAGATTTAACACTGGAGGTTAATAATGCCATGAAATGGTAATAGAGCATACATGTTAGATCTCCCACTTTTGTCTCTGCCTACATTGTGTAATTCTTACT
Source organism: Loriculus beryllinus (assembly GCA_039877255.1). Taxonomy (NCBI): domain Eukaryota; kingdom Metazoa; phylum Chordata; class Aves; order Psittaciformes; family Psittacidae; genus Loriculus; species Loriculus beryllinus. Next base: position 20,798 of record JBCJKH010024016.1, on the reverse strand, counting down.
CCATTTTCTAGTGTTGGAAAGCCGTCTAGTTTCAATGTTCCAAGCAGAAGAATTCTTTGGCTGTTCCAAGCAGAAGAATTCTTTGGCCAGGCTACTTGTTCTGCCTGCAAAATCCAGCTATCTTTGTTCTTCTGTCCACCCTCTCCTTTTATCTAAATCCTCTCATTACTACTTAGAGTGCACGTATGCTATTAATGCTTTTCATCCTTATAGTTGAATGTTAACTGCATAGACTGTTTCTATTTTAGTAACTTTTTTGCTTTAGTCTCTGCTGGCATCTTCTTTCCCTTGAAACCTTTAATTTTAGAGCAACCTAACATTCATTGGTTTGCTAACTTCTTGGTTGGGTAATGTCTAAATTTTCTATGATGTGCTTCCTGCAATGTATAAGCATCTCTGAGCAGGCAGGTTTAAAGGTGACGGTTGAAACTGTACTTTCCTTTTAATGTACCATCATACTACCATAATTTTGTTTAATTTTGCTTTTGGTATTTTGCAAAACAAAAATTCTTTCAGGCTTTTTTTTTGTCAATAGGTCCTTCTCTCCTGTTTGTTTTGGGTTTTGGTTTGGTTTTTTTTTTTACAGGTTTTCTTACTTTGACTGATTCCCACAATCTTCTTGTACTTAATATTCTACCTCAGCTATGAACATGTTCACTAAGAATGGACTTGATAGAAAATAGTCTGGTCTGCTGTCCTTAGAGATTTCTTCTCTCTTCTTTTGGATTTGATGGTGTTAGCTTTGAAATCTTTCATAAGAAAGAACAAGATATATCCTGGGGCTTAATCTCAGAGGAAACATTGCCTTAAGTAAACATTAGATATTTCTTCTTCTTCCCTCAAAACACTTGAAGTTTGTCTAGGTTCCTTTGCTTTTTGATACTCGGAGACATGCATGCAGCCCAGATGTTTTCTTTTAGTTATGATTATGATGCCCAACAACTCTGAAAGTGTGGGCTGAAGCTGGGAGGAAAAAAACTCTCTGGAGTTTGTCTGTTTCTGTAACGTTACAGGTACAGTGGGTGCAAGAATCCAGATCTTATTACTTTTCTCAGGGATATATTAACTGGTAGCACCTGAATCCTCCTTGAGATCCTCTGCCTATCAGTGCGTAAGGGCATGCTTCTTGTTTGTCATACTTCAGTGTTCCTTGTACTTTATCCAACTATGTTTTTAATTAATTTGTGTTTATTTTAACATAAATGGCTTTTATGGAGACCCTTTTTCCTACGTAAGTCCTGTTGTAACTTACAGAAGTCTCACTTTCACACTTGGTGGTGGGTTTTACTCTCCTACTGTACTTCGAATTTACCTAGCAGTTTCAGAATAGGACAGCTATAGTAGTTTTCTGGTTTGTTTTTTTTTTTTTTTACTCTTTTATTATATAGAATACAAAGCAAATCTTCATTTCTCTTGGTCTTCATCTGGATTTCTGTCTGTACTCTGTCTCCTGCTGTGAAATGTGACTGGATTGATGGGTTGAAAAAGCTGAGCTATTCCTGTGCAGCAAACCAAATGGAAGGCAAACTCTCAAAGAGTAAACAACTCCAGCAATAATTCCACACTTGATTGAAACCTAGAAGTGTCAGACAACACTGTTGGACCTTGATTTGATACAGTAAAGTGAGTCATTGTCTTCTCCTCTTCAGAGTAGCACCTGTGCATGAGTTTAACTGTTTTGTTGACACAGCTTTGGTTTATCATAGCCATGTGGTATTTGATTCTATGTAAGCTTTTAAAACATACTAGTGCACCGAATGTCTGAGTGCATCCAGAGCTGGATATTGCTTTCTTCATACTTTCTTCAAGTACAGTGTTAATGGAGTGGAGAGTTATAATTTGGTTTTGTTCATTTTATTTATAGGGAGTGTGCATGAGATTAAGGTCAGAGAGGCTAATTTTCCATTTTGGATGTGAGGTTTTGTGCTTTGTTTTGGCTGGTGGTGGGGGAAGGATTTGTGTTGGTTTACAGCTTCTTACAGGGAAGTTACATTTTTGACTGCATTTATTGGATTTTTGTGGTTCCTAAAGGCCTGAACTTTTAGGTGAAGTCTTCACTGCAGAGTGGTCTCTCTGTTGTCCTATAAAGCAAAAATCCTTAATCCTTGTGCAATGAGAGAGGCAGCAGCTTGACCATCAAAAATGAGCTGAAACCTTTATTTTATCTTTGAGATAGGAAAAACTTAATTTTCTAGAGAAAACCAAAAGTTAGTCTGGATTTTGGGCAGGATTCAACCTACTGTGATTGCATTATCATCGCTCAAAGCAAAAATGCATCATGAATGAAATCTTTTGAAGTCATATGCTTTAAACAGCAACGTTATTTAGCTTGTCAGACATCAGCAACTTCTTCCTTCTTGACCGTGTTTCCTCCAAGCCTGGTAGCAGAGTTGTCAAATATGTTGAAGAATTAATAGGGCTGCATCATTTGTCGGGTTTTGGCACTTGAGCCTGTATCTTGTTCTGCTGGCGACTACACTGGAAAGTTGAAAGTCATTTGAGGTGTGGGTGCTCCTTTTGAGACTCCAGAAGTGTGGCTCCTCTGAAATATTGAGAAGTTTTTCACAGTTGGTAAATAATTTCAACCAATGAATCAAAATGTATTTCTTAGGGGTCAAGAAGGGAGGATTTGAGATTCCTGCTCCAAATAATATGCTGCTGTTTTAGTGTCCTGTTACATTCTATAAGGTCAGACATAACTAGGACTCTGTTTGCTTTGTAAAGCTGGCTCATTTCATTGATTGTTTTCTTCTGACCCCTTTTATATTATCCTGTCTTTAATACCATATTCTTGTCTGTATTACTGCATCACAGGCTGATACAGAACTGAAGATGTGTAGGTGCATGCAGAGGAAGAGTTTCTGTGTTCAACCGGTGGGCTACCACGCTCATGATTAGCCAGGCTGAGCAAAAGTATTACTTTGTTCTGTGGAT
>JBCJKH010024016.1:2421-13921 GCA_039877255.1 Loriculus beryllinus | reverse complement strand
CACAAAAACAAAGGAAAGTGCTGGTCATTACATTTCTTTTGTTTGGAGCTAAGGAGACATGTAGCAAAATGGGGTGGGGGCTACTTTACTGTTCTGAATAGCTAAAAAAGTTACTGGGAAAAAATCAGTAAGCAAATACTTGAAAAATGGGTTCCATTTTAGACTGCCATTAAGCGTGGTCCTTCCCATTAAATGTGAACGTTTTACTATGTATGCATTCACCTTGCCTCTTGCACAAATGTCAGAAAACGGTAATGTCTCAATGACTATCTGGGGTAACAATCAATTTTCTGGAATTCAGTCTCTGGCCCAACTGTAGCATTATTATTTTTTTCTCTCCATGTGTGTGGCATTTTGTTTGTGCCACAGATAAAGCTGTGCGTGTGTGTGGATGTGCGTGTGTACTGTACACACTAGGATGTACTTAGATTCCCATTGCATCTTTTATGCTATGGAATTGTTTACATTGAGCATGACTGAACAGACAGATGACTCTGCCTTCTGCAGCCCGTTGGGTTCCGTTTGGAGACAGCTAAGGATGAACTGCGCATCTCTGCCAACCTTCTGAACGCTACCACCTCGATGAGCTAGTCACCCAGTGAAAGAGCGCAGATTGTTTAATTCTTCATAACTCTGTTATGCTGCTATTGATTCAGAGCTGTGCATTTCAAATCTAGTGTTTTGGGCTGGAGCGGAGGAGTTGCGCTGTGTTTCCACAGTGCCTCTGTCCAGTACCTGGCCACTGTGAACCTGTGACCCTGTACTTCTCATTGAGGGCAGCTAATAATCAATCCACTCAGCAAAGGCCTGTGTAGCTAGAGAAGGTTATGTTTTTGTTGCATTTAATAATGCCCTACACTCTGATAGACTCTCGTCAATAAAAAAGAAGAAACATTAATTGGCCTGGCAGAAGCAGTCTGTGAAAACTCAACAGTAGTGCAATCAATTCGTTTTTGTTGTGTAATGTAAGGTTGTTTTTTTTTCCAAAGTCATGCAGGTAATGACAATATTCTGTAAATATTATGTGTGAGTTTACCTGAATCTGTGCATTTTGTGCCTTATTCATGCAAATGATAAAAGTACTAAAAAAATAAATGAATCTGTCAAGTGTTCTCGCTATAGCACATATCTCCCGAGTGCCAGTTGTAAAACCTCTCAACAGCACCCAAAAACGAAAGATAAAAAGCAAGAATAATTAATGGTAACTAAAGGCAGCCTACAATCCAAGAAGACAGCAGCATTAAATCACCTTACCATGATAAACATTCCACTCCAGCTCTCCGAAGGATCAAACACGTATAATGTGAAATCAAATGAGGTTTCTAGGGTAATGGAACACCTGCTAAAGTTGTGTAAGCTATTTAGTAGGTTTTACAGTATCCAGTTGCAGCTGATGTTCAACACAGATGGCTATTTTAGCTTGCAAACTACACACTACCACATTGTTTATTGAACATAACTATAGAAATAACCACGGCAGAGGAATATTCATGAATTAGTGGGACAAATAACTGCAATGAGAGACGGTGGAGATTTGTATTATGTGTTCAAGGGGGAGAAAAGGTTAATCACTGAAGAGAGGATCTCTGTTCCAGAACAAAGAATAGAGGATAGAAGTAGTCATTTTTTTCTTGTAAGGCTGTAAGGGACATTTATTTCCCGAGACCTCTGGATTCAAAAATCAATGATCTCTCTTCCTAAACACTTCTGTCCTGCAACTAAAACACTACAGATTAATAACTATTAAAAATGTACTTGGTTGTCAAAAGACACAAACTGATCTGAATTCACTTTACAAATATTAATACAGACTTGTGTGAAACCGAACAATAAATGTATGTGAACCCTGATAACCTCCTGTAACATTGTGCTGCCTTGTAGATGGTAATGTGAGTTCTCTCAGTATTTATGTTGAAATTTCTAACATTCAACCTAGTCCTTATTCTGTTAATTTAATAATAAAAGATGCTTTATCCATTTGTGCAAAGGTAAACGCAGATTGTATCTTTTTTAATGGTACGGCATAAAAAAAAGTAACCCTTAAATGAAGCTGCTCTATACTATAGAGTACTTTAACATGTATAGATATCTTGTAAACTTGTATTGTGGATGTGTAAATAATACGTTCTTTGGGTTTTTAACACCGCATGTAAAGTCAAAATAAAATATTCCAATGTACTCGGTGTCTGATTTCATTATTAGTGAAGCTGGTTTTGCTGTTGGGATTACAGTGGAGAAGCTTTACCTGCCTTTGGTAGCTGTGTGACTGGGCACGGGAACATCCTCTCATCGGCCTCTCCAGGGACTTGCAGAGGTGGGCAGCGATGTGCACAGGGGTCCTGCCTTTTCCCTGCAACCACATGCTGCCATGCGTGGTCTGTAGGTGACTTTCGGCCTCCTGCATTAAGTATAAAATGTCAAAGTAACCGGCATGCAGTCAGAGTGTAGCACAGCATCAGGGGTGCCCAAATAATACACCAAACAGAGTACATGCCCAGTAGGACAGCTTTACTGGAGCTTGAGCCAGGTGTCAGATGGGTTCTGCTTCCTGCAAGCCTTTCTTGTTAAGGTTAGAAAAATACCAATTTTGTGCAAATACAGTACGGTTTGGAAAGAGGATCATGTGCTCCTTCTAAAATACAGGCTACAGAAAGAGATAATTCCTGGCAAAATTAATTGCAGACCCTGAGCATTCCTAAACACTTACTAATGCTTGATAACTGAAATTCACGTTTCGGGCAGACAATAAAGCCCAACAGAAATACACATGCCATAGACTGAGCATGTGCCAACATCACACGTAATTTTTAAATAATTGGGTAATTTAGGCTCAGAAAACAAATATAATGTATTCTTTTAATTAAAAGTTGATTTTAGATAATGGATAAAAATGATTTATTATGAGATGATGCTGTCAAGATAGTAATAATCTGAAATTACAGTGCATGTTTTAACAATATAATGGCACCCAGTTGTAGCTCACTAAAACTAGACATAGAGAGCTTTCAAAGGGAAAAGGAACATAGAGCTAAAAAAAAAAACCACCACCAAACCCCCAGACCTATAATGTGTATTTTTGCTAGTGCAGAAACAAATTTCAACTTTTTTTTTTGGGGGGGGGGGAGTGGGGGAAGAGAGTATTATTGTCTTTAAATACGAACTTTATATATGCTTCTGTATATGAAGAACTACTGCTGTCATATGCTGCAAACCTGTGCTGCTTTTCCACATCAAAATTAGCCATGCCTGTGCCATGAAAGTGTCAGCCATAAAGCTAACAGGGTTCCTTCTGGGAAGGGGCATTCCTTTAGGAGCACACCCACTTGAATAATTTTCAGTCAGGCATGAAGGGTCATAATGAGCAATTACAAACAGTTGGGGTTTTTTAGTGACGTAGCAATGGGCAGCTACAGCACAAATGATGGAATATTTTTGTTCAGAAAATACCTGTATTTATTTTACCTGAAAAGTATCAAGTGACCGTTGTCTGCTCTTAGTTGCTGTGGTCTGTATCGAACCAGCCTTCCCTTAACCAGAGTGCTGTGAGTCAGCGGGCATCTTTCCCGATGTGCTCTGCCCAGCTACCTGGTTGGTGGCAAAAGTCTATGAAAACAAATACTTACCCTTTGTTAGAAAAATAAGTACAAGAAAAACTCTCCCTTTACTAACAGAGGGGTCATGGCAGCCAAAGGCTAATCAGCAATAACAGCAGCTTTTAAACTGCTTTGTCTTCACAGATGATGTCAAAGCAGCCACCTGCAGACTCTCCATTCTGAAAGGGAACTGCAACAGCAAGGAGAAGCTTAGCAAGAAAAGAAATGAAACCAATTTCAGATTTTAACCCTCAGGTGCTCTCCTGGGCCAATTGGTTGCTTTTAAGTGTCCCAAAGTCTCTTGAAGAACACTCTTTAGCCACAACACCAGCTGATGAGCAAGCACACAAGGGTGCTTGATGCTGGCAGGCAGGAACACACTGGCCAGGGGAGGTTGGTGTGAGCGCTCAAGGCTGTGGGGGGCACACGGTGTGTGAAGATGGAGGCGAGGCTCCCACTTATCTCTGCCTTGCTTTGGGCTTTATTGTAGGGAAAAACATAAATACTTTGGTACATAACACATACAAGTAAAAAGACAACACAGAAACAGCTGCAGGCCCACAGCAGTGAGGTGACTGCAAGAAAACCAATTTGCAAAGCCGTCAGCAGTTATCTCTGCCTGCGCTGCCAGCACAAACCTATGGCCTTTTAAATTGGGGTCTTAAAGTAATCAGAGCGGTTACAAAAATCAGGCTGCCTCTGTCTTAGTGCTGTCTCGCCGATGCTCACTGTGCCACCCTGGGAAGATTATGCAGGGTTTGCTCAGTATAATGGCCCCTCACAAGGCTCTCGGAGCACGTGCAGTCAGTCTGCTCGTAAGGTTTTCCACTTATAGGTTTTCTTGTTTTTACCTTCTCCTTCCGTGATTGTGAGCATCAGCAAGGACATCTTGCAGGTAAATAAAGGGAAGGAGAAATCCCTTCCCATCTGGGAGAGGCTGGTATTTGCAGGAGAGCCGAGGAGCCGGTTGCTATTTCCCCAGGTGCTGGTTAATTTCATGGGATGGAAAAATGTTTTTTTAAAAATTGATCACGACAAAATACCTCATAAATGTGGCATCTGGGCTTCAGCTGCGGCGGGCGAGCTGCTCGCACGAGCAGCAGCGCCAGGAGACCAAGCTACCAAGCCTGCATTTGTTCAAATGTCACCATATCGCAGTGTGAAAGAGCAAGAAACCAAAGGATTTGGGAGGGAAAGAAAACATTAAATATTTAATTAGCTGGAGCTTTGTTCAGAGAACTGGAGACTGTCTCCTTATTCAGTCCTACTGAAGTGCAACTGGTGAGGGGCCTGCCTCTGGACCAGCCGCTGCTGCCTGCAAACGCTTCTGTAGGCAAATTGCATTGGCCTGACACACATCTGAAATTATAATCTGGCCTGGAGTCTCGACTGAGGAGCTGTTTCTGCTCTGCCTGAAATGAAATTCATTGGGAGCTCTCATTTTATTAGCACATTCTGAATTCATCCTATGACCTGATTTATGGGCTGTTCGCTTGCTGTTTTCCTACAGTCACCAACAACTTTTCTGAGCTCTAGTCATGGAAATCCCAACCAGATCCAAGTTTGTGTCCTGCAGTGAAGGCTGCTGACCAGAGCAGAGATACCAGGGGGTCACCATGTTTAGGTACAGTTTGTGGATTCCTTGGCGTGTATCCTTTCTGCCAGACTGGTGCCTGTTCCCCTCATGCCAGCCAGAAGAGTGTTGCTCAGGCTCCTGTAATACTTTATGGGTAGAGAAGGAGAAGAAAATCTACCACATGGACAAGGTGTCCTGACCATCATCAGGAATGGTCTCCATTTATCAACAAAAAAGGAAGCTTACAACAGGAAAATTTGGCCAAAAAAACCCCAACCCCAACCTCCCCTGCACCCATCTTGCTGTGCTTGCTTTGTGAATCACTGCCTGTTTTTCTAGGGCAGCATCTCTCTGACTTGCACAAAAATAACAGTCCTCAGTGAAGGCCCTTCTGCAGGGTTATACCTGGCTGGAAGAGCTGTTTTGTAACTTTTTCCAGTAGCTGACCTTAAACATTGGCAAAGGGAGCCCATGAGCTAACTGGGTTGCTCCTGCAGCTGAATGACAGCCTTTAACATATGTCTGTTCCTGCACAGAAATGGACAGCTGCCTAGTGAGAGAAGAAAGGTGGCAATTGGCTTTTAATTTGGGTCACTTAAAGCACAGGCTTGTTTCTCAAACCTTTGATTTACACCACTGGCCTCACACGAGGGAAAAATAATCAAAAGTAAATCAGAGCAGATGAATCATAAAAGCCATGCACAAGCTGCCTGTGCCTTCCCTTTCTGCACAGTGAATACCCATCTGATTATGCTGATTTCCTCAGGAATACACGTTGGTCAATTAACAGCTTGAGGTTTTCTTGTTACGGACTAATGGCAAATTCTTATAATCAGGCCATGCCATATGAGCGTGAATGGCCATTAGTCACAGGTTATTGTGCCTGGCCAATGATGAGGTGAGCGAGAACCACTTCCAATATTAATGCTGGATGTGAGAATTGATTTCTGTGAGAGTTTGTACATGCAGCTCTGCCATTCAGTCTCTGTCACTGTTAGCGAGGTGAAATACTGACTCCATCAAATGAGATGGCAGAGCTGCATGGGGCCAGGCCTCCACCCTCCATCACTCAGACGTTCGCAGAAAACAAATGCTAAGGAGGTGTGGGCAAGGCCAAAGCAAAATGGGATGCACATCTGCAGGAAAGTGTTTGCTGGACACAGCCCCAACATCATCTCTGGCCACATTTGTTTGACAAGGACATCAAGGCTTCAGAGTAAGAAAAATGTCTCTGCTTTTTTTGGGCTTCTGGAGGGCTTTTCTGCAGGTAAAGCAATGGGAGCTGGACAGGCTTGCTTGGGACAGCTGACATTTTATGTGCGGAGACCTCCTGCCATCCCTGGACTACAGAGTGTGTGGTTGTAAGTTTGCCTGGGTTTAAATTCACTAGAAAAGCCCAACATGCATTAAACTCAGCTGGGACATAAGGCACCAAACATCGGGCTCCCAGGCACAAGAGTAAAGCTATGTAAGGGTACTCACTGAGCTCACTGAGGCTATCCTGTAGAGAGCTGCTTGTGTGAACAGAAGCAGAAGAGGTTCTTTGTGGTGTCAGTTTCACTTCTATTGGTAGCAAAATACCAAAATCACAGAATCACAGCAGGGCTGAGGTTGTAAGAGACCTCTGGAGTTCATCTGGCCCAATCCCTCTGCTCAAGCAGGGCCACCTGGAGCCACTCAGGCATTTAGGAAATCACTGAGCTGAAAGACATTGAAAATGACAACACATCCTTAAAATCCTTTCTAGGAAAACTTTCAGATTAAGCAGGTCTTTTTACATCAAGGGGAAGGCCTTCTTCTACCCAGACTGAGGTGAGTTTGAATATCTGACTACTATCATTATTGCAGCATTTCTCTTTGACAAGCATAGAGAGCACATCTCAAATAGTCCTTCACTGCTGAGATCCCACAGGATATCAGCTGATCCCAACGCAGAACCTACCTCTCTCCAAGCGAGGCTTTCATTTCATTTGAAGTGACATCACGATCAAAGGCGAGGTTACACAGAGCAGCACACTGAACGTCACACGGTATTTCAGAGCTGTTTCATTACTGGGATGGGTAGTTCAGAAAGCACTTGAAAATGACATTTCACTATACATGATCTATTCCCTATTACAAGCATTCCCTGCTAGCTCCTGCTGCTTCAGTTGAACTGGAGTACTTGGTAAAAGGCTGGGTTTCCTCTTCCACAGGAACAAAACTCCAGGTAGAATTTCTGCCCCTACTCTGAGGGATGGGATATGCCTCAAGAGGCTCTAATGACATAAGATACTGCAGGCCAAGAGGGACAGGATATCTCATAGGACACAAAGCAAGATCAGTTGCCAAAAATCACATTTCAGACTAAAACTACTTAGAAACCTGTCATCTCAATTCAATGGGTGCGGTGGGAGGGTGGATGGAAATGTTTGCCCTGAAACTGGTTGCTGGACAATGGACAGCTTTATGATGTTGGCTTCCAAAAAATGTTGCTCAAATGCCACAGAGCCAACAGTGTCAGCAGTTTCTAACTAAATCCAGCACTAGAGTTTTCGTACTCCTCCCTGTGTTCTCCAAACACAGTTTCACTTGTCTTGCACAGGGCAATAACTGCCTTATCCTGAAACCTCACTTTTTGGTATTTTAGTGCTCAGCTGTTTTTTCATAGAGTCCTTTCAGTGAAGGATTTGCCTCTTTCTGCCCTCTGCTTCAGATTCAAGGTCAATTTAGGGTGAGAGGAACCCAGCTTCCAAAAATCAGACTGCACCTTTGTTATGGCACCTGTCCTCACCTCCAAGCTCATCACAGCACGAGGGACCTAGAACCATCTCTAGGACAGCTCTCCATTAGCTCTTTCCCACCAAGCATGGGCTCTTCCATCCCATCAGTGTAACTTGGGTGTTGTCACTCGTACCTCTGAAAACGTCCCCAGATCTCATCAAACACTCATAAGCAGCTTGTCCACAACAGAGTCAGGGAGAGCAGTGGGGAGACAGACCCACACCAAACCAGGAATCTCAAAGCGACACTGGAAAACTGATAGAAACCAGCAGGAGATACATGTTTGAATGCCACTCATGCCTTTGAAAATCCCCTCAGCTGTTAGGCCTATTTAATCCTCTGTCTTCTGTTCAGACATTAACAAAGACGCCAGCCATGATGCATATCATTCACCCTGCAGGCACAGGGAAGAACCATGGCATCTCTGGAAAACATACCAAATCCCCTAATTCCAAGCTGAAGAAGCTGCAGACACCAACCAGCTAATAGCTCGCAATGAACACTGGGTTTCAGCCAGTAACCACAGACCTACCGAGTCCCGGAAACCTTATTTAAGTATTTCTGAACTACCCAAAGTTGCAGAATGTGTTTCCATTCTGGGGGCTGTGTATGTTCTTAGTTGAGTTGTTTTGCTGTTGTGGCTGTTGTTTTAAAATAAAGCAATTTTGGAATACTAATACCGCTGAGTGGATTTTTACCCAAGAATATTACAAACGTTGACATTAAACACACCAGCCTGAGCTCAGTTTCTGTCTGATTTAATGAATTTATGCCAGCCAACCAGCAATATTTTTTTTATCATTAACCCTGGAGGTTAAATGGAAGTTTACTAGAACTAGAATACATTAAATGAATAATTACTCTTGGCTTCTTTCAGAAAGTCTCTCTCTTACCCCAATAATCAGTTCAGCTGCAAAGAGATCAATAAGGTCTTCCAATTCAATGAGTAGAAGGCATACATTAAAAAGTTGGGAACAAACCTGATGATAGACTGGAGAAGATATTGCAGGCTGTTACGGGGAGGTTTGACACTAAATCTATCTGCTAAAAATTCTTAAGGAAAGGTTGCTGCCCATACACTAATATTGCCAAATGGAATAATTTGTTAGTGTTGCTTGAGAAGATTTCCTGGCATTTATCCACAAACACAAGACTTGTCTGTTAAATCCTCATTACAGAAGAAACCAGGCTTTTAATCCTGAAACCCAAAATAGCTTCAGAAGCCAACCATGGTTGGATCTTCCAATCCCATAAATGGATGAAGCAGGTTATCATTTCCTTAGACAACAAGGTCCCAGTTAAGAATTCTCTCCCTGCCATTCAGGAGACTCCCAGCGTAAGAGCTCACCAGGTGCACTGCACGCACTCCTTTGCCACTTGCCTTGTCTCATAGCAGCTGGGGTTTGTTAGCCCCAGCAATGGTCACTCAAGACAGGTCAGCGCAGGTTATGCTTGAGAGCAAAGACTGAATTCGAAGTGATTTAGTGTCAGTCTAACTGAAGTACATGTAACAGTATAAACCCCACCAGTTACATCCTCTTTTGGGCTGCAATTACACCGATAAGTTTTAGATCATTAAATGTAGCCATCATCATATTTTTCTATTAATCTCTTAAGCCAAATGTGCAGACTCACAGAGAAAATGAGTGAGTTTTAAGAGCTGCACTGTAACAAGAGCTCCGTGGCAGTGCCCACAGCAGTGCACTGGAGCTTAGCTATGCTTCCCAGCGGAGCAGCATTTCTACATCCCTCGCTAACATGTGAGAAGGANNNATCTCTGCAGAATTCCCTCCATGGATTTAAACCCTCAGAGAGAGAAATGTCTTGGTTTATCCCTATGATGTTTCTGTACCCCAGAAACCACCTGGCAAATTGCTTCTGGTCATATTTGGCAGGGATTTACCACCAGTAGTTCAGTTCTCATCTCAGAGCTTTCCTCAGTGGCTCCATTTTGCTCTTGTTAAGTAAACAAGACTAGCACTCAGAAAAGTGCTCAAAGTAAAGCACTTTCTATTAGGTGCATGACTGAAATAAGCATTTCAATTAGATTCATTAAGGAAGTTATTACTTGTTAATTGAATAGCAACAGACTGCTAAGGATCACTTACTGAGGTCTAATAAGTATGTAAGAGTGAAATCTACTCTTCATGTAATTCCATCAGCAATAAACTAGTATAATTAGCATCTTACTAGCAAACTTCAATTGTGGGGAATTTCGAGGCAGCTAATTGGCACTTAGGAAGATACCTATAGTAAGTTACTGCAGTATCAATTAACATACTTATGAAATGTCAGTTGAAACTCTGAACAAATAATTGATACCAATGGGCTGTGGGTTACTTGGTTAAATGCTGCTTAAATGCTTAAACTTTCAGATTCAGAAAGAATTAAAACAAGTCCTCTCACTGCTCGTTCTGAACGTTAGTTCCTATGCCTCATTTCCAGGTGTATAACCTGTGAATTGCCTGCACTAACCACCAGTAAGGGCTCAGGTGCTGGCTGTGCACACTGACACATGTGAGTGATCTGAGGACTTGCTCACCCAGGCTGCTGCCTGCTGGGAAGCCTGCTTGCCCCTGGTCCCTCACACTGTGTGCTGGCTGTTTGGCAAGGTAATTTCACAGAACTGTACTTCTAAAGCAGTGTGAGCGGCCTGAGGACCAGGTAATCCTCGCTCCTTGTGCTTCAGCAGGCTCAGGAACCACAGGACCTCACTCCTGACCAGTCTGACCAAATTAAGGTTCATACCTCACGGCTGTGAAGTCTCATTTTATACATGAAGAATCTGAGGCACCAAAGCAGTAACCCTGGCCAGAAGGTGACTCAGAAAGATCACAGTAGCTCTGGGATCAATTCCTTCCCCAGGAGCTAGTACAGACAATGCTTCCATGTGCCATTTGGACAGCATAGCCACCCTGAGCTGATGGATCAAGGTGAACATCACTAATTGTCTGGTCAGAACTAGCAGCAACACAATCAGCCTTCATGGCTCTCGTCCTGCGATCTTATCACAGCTCTGTCTCTTCCTCCAAATATCCTCCAGATGTTCTGCAAAAGCTCTGCCTGCCTGCTCAAAATGCAAATCCCTCTGCTCTCTCTTTAACTTAACATGCAGTTTGGCTGCAGGAAATGAAACATTTTGCAATTGCACAGAGCTTATAGAAGACTTCTGTTTGTATGCAAAGCCTGAGCCTCCATGCCCAACAGAAGGCACTGGGAGCAGCAGCAGGAGAAAAGGTAAGAAACACATACTGCAGAGAGCAGAGCCCTTGGTGACAGGGGCCATGGACTGGAGCTTCAGTGAAGGGGTTTGGAGAGGAGGCTGAGGCTCAGAGGTGGGATGCTACTAGCACAGACACCAGGCAGGAGAGCTGAGGACAGCAGTGAGAGTGCCCCATCCCTGGGGTGGACCCACCAGGATATGGGGTAGGCAAGATGGGAGTGGAGGGGAGCACAGGCTGGGGTCTGAGCCCAGGCGAGGAGAGCAGAAGGGGCAGGGAGCAGGAAGCTGTTGGCAGCTGGTCTCAAGTGGTGTCCTCCAGGGCTTGGTACTGGAACAGAGGCTTCT
>JBCJKH010024006.1:46456-57753 GCA_039877255.1 Loriculus beryllinus | reverse complement strand
TAAATGCCCTTGTAAAAAGTCCCTCTCCAGATTTCTTGTAGCCCCCTTTAGGCACTGGGAGCTGCTCTAAGGTCCCCTCTGAAGCCTTCTCTTCTGCAGGCTGAACAAGCCCGGCTTCCTCAGCCTGTCTCTATAGCAGAGGTGCTCCAGCCCTCTTGTCGTCTTCATGGCTGCCTTGGGACTTGTTCCAATGAGTCCACATCCTTCTTTTGTTAGAGGCCCCAGAGCTGAATGCAGTTTTTGCTGTTGCCTTGTACTCCTGGAAAGGATAAAACGTTTCTGATGAGGGGGATTTTGTTGTTTATATTTTTTTAAAGCATCTTGTAAGACCATAGTGATACTAAGCTGTAGGTAGAGAATTATTCTTAGGTTTTACCACCTTATGCTACAGAGTGTGAAGGATTCAGTTAATGCTGCTGGAACTCCATAGAGATTGCAAATCATACTGGGCTGGTAATAGTTTGGAAGCATCCACTGTGGCAAAATACTTGGTTCACAATACATTTCTTTGCCCTAGGTGTTGGTCTGGAACTGATGCTCAGTTTCCTTAGTTGGTACTTAATCTTGAATATATGGCTCCTTAGTATGATTTTATGGAGCTGAAAATGAGATTTTGTGCATACTGCATGTTTACCCTGATTTTCTTCCTCCCCTGCCCTGCTCTTTAAGTTTGGAAGCTCTGTATTCCAGAAGTTGCTAGAGGGACGTGACTGACTGAATAGAGCCAAGGGATAGAGATTTAGGTGAAATGCTTTCGGTTTTAAAAGCAAAACAAAAAACTTGAGATGGCTGTTCTGAAGAAAAGGATAATGTTGAATGTGAAAAAAGAGCTCTACTGAAGCTTTTCCCTCAGAAGGATGTACAAAGCTGGCTTGAGGAGAAGGTACAAATCCACAGGAAACAAAAAATAGTTTGTTCCTGATTCTCATGTATCTGTTCTGTAGGTCTGATTTTTGCCTGCTTATATTGTATTTTAGTGAGCTTTGTGGATGTGAAACTTCAATTTTGACTGTTCATGCACTTCCTCATTAAATGCAGTGAAGGGCTGGGTCATCTGTGGCTAGAGCTCCATTTTGTAATAGCCAGCAATTATATTCATGTTAATGTGTGCTTAGTAGGACCTCTTACAAAAATCACCATGTAAGAACTAGGCTTTCTTTCTAATAATTCCTTATTAAATATTAGTCACTGATGTTAGTATCTTACATATTTTACTGTGTTTTCTTTCTCAAACAGTTGTGGACATCGGATACCCAAGGAGATGAAGCCGAAGCAGGAGAAGGAGGGGAGAATTAACCAGCCTTCCAACTTCCGTCTGCCTCATTCTGAAATTTACACAGTAGACCATTTGTCATCCATGCTGTCCCACAAATAGTTTTTGTTTACGATTTGACAGGTTTATGTTACTTCTATTTGGATTTCTATATTTCCCATGTGGTTTTGTTTAATATTAGGGGAATAGAGCCAGTTAACATTTGGGGAATTTATCTGTTTTCATCTGAGGTGGCCAATATAGGGTTGTGACATTTTTATACAAGTTTTACATGTTTGGCATAGTACTTTTGGTACATTGTGGCTTCCCACAAGGCCAGTGTTAAAACAGCTTTCTATGTCAAGCAGAAATGAGTGCTTGCATATTGGTCTGTCATGATGGAAAAAAGGGATAATCAGTTGCAGCCACAGGTGTAGTTAGTATGAATATTCAAGCTGGAGCACGCATGGCTGTGAATCTACTGATGTCCCATAGATATTGCATGTCAAGTCAACATGTGAAATCTGTGGAATATACCAATCAAGTGTACATCTCTGATTGCAGCTGAAGTGTTCCTTAAGACAGTTTGCTAACCCAGTCAGCTTTCTCTAGAGAAGTACAGAGAAACGGTTCACATTCCATTATTTGTAAAGTTACCTGCTGTTGCTTTCATTATTTTTGCTACACATTTTATTTGTATTTAAATGGTTTAAGCAACCTAAGAACAAATGTACAAGTAAAGATGCAGTAAAAAATGAATTGCTTGATATCCATAATGACACTGTATATCGAGCACAGCAGTACAACAAAAAACCATGTATTTAACTTTTTTAGGTTTTTTGCTTTTGTGATTTTTTTTTTTTGATACTTGCCTAACATGCATGTGCTGTAAAAATAGTTAACAGGGAAATAACTTGAGATGATGGCTAGCTTTGTTTAATGTCTTATGAAATTTTCATGAACAATTCAAACATAACTGTTCAGAACATGTGTATTAAGTTGATGTAAGTGGAATAAAAGTTTTATGAATGGACTTTTCAACTACCTTTGGTGTAGATTTCATGTCATCTGTCTTCCCAAACCTTTTGGAGTCATGGCAGCAGTATACACAAATCTAGTATGGAAGTTATTTTTATTATGGAAACGCTTAATACACTTCCAGGCATTTAGTTAATTTCAGGGAAGCCAAGATTGAATACTTCATGTCTGACTTTAAGATAGTTGTAATTAATTAGTTTTTAAGATGCCTACAGCTTTCTGTCCAGCTGGACCTCTAGGAATACTTCACCAGACATAGATTCCCCAGACTTACAGCAAAAGGCATACAAAGTTCTTTAGGAGCTGACCTTCGCAATAGGTCTGGTTTCATGGAAAACCATAGCTTGGTGCTGTTGACTCTTCAAAAGGAGAACTGAGCAGGAGCCTCCACAGGTTCTCTCACAGGGTTCAGGCATTACAGCTCGTTTTGTGGAAAGACTCCCCAGGGTAATGATGCTCTTCCTTTTCTTGTCCCCAGCAAGGTCTGCACTGGTGGAATTCACAGAGTAATTATGGCATTTGTAAATATTTTAATTGAAAATAAAATAATTACAGAGAAATTGAGACTGATTTTTCAGACTATCACTTTTCTCTTTCGAGAACTGAGATAACTGGAAAATAATTGAACTGTATCTTGTATTTATGTAGTAAGCATAAGGGAAGCTGAGTAAAACTGTTAAAATACATCATTGCATTTGGAATGTGGTGGTTCGTTTCTAGAAGCCGCTGAGCCCTTAGTTCTGGATTTTAAGGATCAAGCAAAGGTGGGTAGGATAAACTTAAACCTTTAGAAAAGTACTTAGGAGCACTTTTCAGTATTCCTAATCTGTTACCATAGGCAATAAAAATCAGGATCTGATTAAGAACAGGAAGCAAGGAAGAATATGGAGGGCAAAAGTGAATGAGACTTCCTAGGGGAGAACTTCTATATCCCCCAGTTACCACTGGAAAAAAAGCAACAATGACTCCTTCAATACATGAAAGTGCTTGTCAAAAGGAAAAAGCAGTCATCAAATTCATTTACAAAACAAAGGGCTGAATTCCAGTCTGGAGGTAATGCAGCTTGGCAGACCATGACTGAAAAATTCATTTGGGGGATACTGGATCTACTTTTAGAAGGGAAGGACCATCACTCACTCTAGCAAGTGTGAGTTCTCTCTTAGGCTTTAATGAAGATGTTCCCTGCTTCCCTTACTGCAAAGACTGGACTTTCAACTTGCATGGTAAACTGCTTTAAACATCTCATTTTAAGCTATATGAAATAATATGACCTGAAAATGACCTCTTGCTTTTTAACCTTTAACTGTTTAAGAAAACTGTCAGGTAACCGGGTTCTGAAAAGTTCCTCCATGTGTCTGGTGAAATCAAAGTATGGCTGAAAATTTAAAAGCACATAATCAAATGAGGACCAGTGGAATACAGTAGAAGAGGTATTTTGTGCCTTTAAAGGCAAAATATGAAGGTGTCTTTACATAGGATTTTTTGCTGTGTTTTTTGTTTGAGAAAGCTGCCTTTTACTTCAGCACTTAAGATGACCTTTTGAATATTACAGCAGGTTCACCTCCAAGTCTTCATTCCTCTGTTCCTCCACTAGAGTGATGTACAGTATTTGATCATGACAGAACCTTCCTGTATTGAATGATCAGCCTCCTCTTGTTACAAAGACATGAGAACATGCTTGTAGTGTTTGTTCTGACATTAAAGACTTTGCCAAAATGTGGCAGTGTTGCTTTGAACACAGGGCATGTCCCATTCTGCAGGGTATCCTCCTGGTTTGTCAAGCAGAAAAGGCTTTCAGGGGCCTTGAATTCTTGCAGCTTTTAGTGCAGCATTAGCACTGCACCTATTTGTGATACAGAATGTTACTTCTGCTGGAGCTGCATCCTGCTCACAGACTGGATGAGGCAGCACAGGCTGAACAGTCCAAACAGTGATAGAGGCTGGGGGTGTTTGAGCAGCCTGTGTGCTGAGGGCACCTAGCAACACTCTGCAGCCCTGTGCTCCTGGAGGGGGGGCTTACAGAATGCCAGCAGCAGCAGTCTGACAGCCCGGTTAGCACCTGCCCCTTACTCATCTTGCCTTTTGCCTGGGGTCCCTTTGGGAGGCAGGTAAGTAGGTTAGCTACACCTTGTGTTAGTAAACCGTACGTGCATTGACTGGGTGTGCTTCCTTATTCCAGTTATGTACATCTCAGCAAGATCCTGACAGGCTGACACTTCCAGATTCTGAACAGGTGGGAAGAAAGGACAGCCCTATGGATAAGGAAATGTAAGTCAAGATTTAGCCTCTGTTCCCAACTCTCCTGGGATTTTTTTGTGGTAAGTATCTTTATTTTCTTCCAAGATGCAGCTAAAAGTTGCTGGAAGGTACTGAATCCCGCCTATTCTGAAAATAGTCACTTAAAGTACCCTTCAAAGAGGGAAAATCGCTTGCTACTGATGTGGTATTAAGGTGCTTCAAAACTCATGTAAGAAACCTGTGGAAAGCGAGAACTATTCTAAACAATTGCTGTAGCCTTTGAGCTGTATTCAAAGGCGTTGCATTAATTGGGTGAATAATTTTTTGCCTATTTCACCCTTAGAAAAATTAGTACTACCTGTTGGCTGTAGCATAGGAGCTGCTAGTTGTGATGAGTAAGAGCCAAGCATGCTTTTCCACTCTAGTTCACAAATTACACAGTAAAGGTTGCTTGATTTGTTTATTCTTGTGTTTTAATGTAACAAAATCATTTGCCTTAAAGATTCTTCTTTTTCCTATCCTCTTATAGCCTAGTCTGAAATAACAGAAAAAAACCCTCATTTTAAACCTGCCAAGTGCTAATTGCCATAACAACTGCCTGCTCTTTAAAAAACTCAGAAACATGCATGACAAGAGACAACTTCAGTATGAACCCAGAAAATGAAGCTCAATTCAATGTTCCTTGTATTGTGTCCCACTGTCCCCAAGCTCTGCTTTTGACAGATGAATGACAGGAAAGTGCAGCAAAGACTTTCTACCCTGTGTAAATCAGTTTCCAGCTGAAAGCAGAAAAGCTGAGGCTGCTCTCTTGCTTTGGTCTCAGGGCAAGAGATCCAGCTCAGGTCAGTGTGGTTTTCCTGGAGTCGGCACTTCGCATTGCCATTGTCAAATGCATCACATTGAGTTGTGGGTCAGTTTATCTTCCCTCTCCTCAACAAGGCTGATATGGAGCTTTAGTAGAAGCAAAGCAGAGCAGTCTTTACATGGGTGTTTGAAACAGAGACAGCTGTTTCAGAGGTTTGCTTTACAGATGACCAGGGACATCATTAAGGGGTATTAGCACTGGCTTGTGCAGGAGGACTCTTGGATCATGAGTGAGGCTGTAGCTATGCAGTCCTTATCTTCACCACTTACACAAGGGATACATCTGCTGGTTTTCAGTGGGCTGACAGTTACTGGCAGTGAAACACGTACAGGGTAGAGCCAAGTCAGTCATGCTACATACCAAATTGCTTTTTTAGAACTAGAAGGAAAATGGCAATTTCAGATTCTGTGCCTAGGCAAAATACAGCAACAATTATGGCTTGGAAGAAGGAGCTTAGAAGGGCTTTGGAGGTTCACTTTGTGAGGCATGCAGTTTTACTTGGCCTCTCAGGAGCCCACATTTGGAACCTCAAGGTTCCTGCAGTGAGCAGAGCAGTCTTAGACCCCTTTGGAGAACTTTCTGGTAGAGCTGTTCTGCAGAAAATTGTTTTTTCAAGGAAACATTTCCTAGTGCAGCTGCTGAGATGGATGCTCAGCCCTGCTGGCAAAGCCTCAGGGTATTACCAGGTTGTGGCTGAAAGTAGCCTTGAAGGAAGCTGGAACATATGGGCCCCCAAATTCAACTGCTAGATGCAGCTCTCGAACTCTGTGATTGCAGATCCATTATTTGTTATGGCTCGTGACTGGGAAGAAGAGGGAAAGACAAAAGGTTTCGAGGACAAAACTTCAAGTAGATCATCCCCTGGATTACATGTATGGGGCTTATCTTCAAAAGGATTTGGAAAATAGAGAAAAAAAAAGTATTTTTTAACCATAAGCTACCTTTCTTTTGGGTTTTTTTGTTTGGGGATGTGTGGTTTTTGGGGTTGGCTGGTTTGGGGTTTTTTTTAGGGTGAGTGTTTTTGGTTTAATTTGGGTTATTTTCTTACTAGACATGTGCTTCCCTGAAGCAACTTAGGGAATGATTTCTGTTGACCAGCCATTTCTTGCCTGACAAGAAACATCGGTTTTAGTGGGAGGAATTACTTTCTTAGAGTTTCTGTCTGCTCCTGTACTATCTATCTTTTCCCAGTCTATTTTGTCAGGCTTGAAATTCATTCAACAAAACAGAAGGTTGCACAGCTGGGATTTAGAAGTACCTTACTTTAAAGTATGAGGGAAGATAGGTCTGTAGTGTTATGTATTCCGGAAGATAAATAATTTTTACCAAGAATGCAAACAGATACTTTGAGGTGAGCAAAGAACATGTTAATGCCAAGACTACAACAAAAGGAAATAAGAAGACGTGCTGAGAGAGATAGATAGGGAAGTGAGGCAGCAAGGCTCTAACCTCAAAGCACACAGGAGATTACATGACCCAACTTCCTAGCCAGCCCTCTGAGCATTTCCGTGAGGCCAGTCAGTGTTTCGGTGGCACCCTGCCATTTTGTAGGGCTGAGAGGTGTTCCACAAACCATTCACATGTGCCCTTGATAAATTAGGAGTTTTAGACAGAACATGACCTAAAATATGGTCTGCACTTTTGCAGAGCAGGGTCAGGTGCATTTAAATGTGACATTCAGACAGAAGTGGAGCTCGACTTGTTTCTATTTTTCTTTTTTCCCTGCCTTTTTCGTCCGTGTACTCGGGCCTGTGTTACTTACAAAACTCTGATGGCATTTTGATTTAAATTTGGGTTTGGTTGTACTGCTGTCCCCAGGAGAAATCCAGGTCAAATTGCAGTTGTAGGGGAACCTGTGACATGACATCATCACCAAAGTGAAGACACTAAGTGCTGCACAGATACGGGTTTTAAAGGAGCTGCCTAGTTGATTTTGATTTTTCTCAACTAAAACACCTGCCAATGCCTGATGCACACTGGGATGTGTCACCACAGACTCAACAGTCTCTCCTTTTCCATTACTGCAGGAGCCCAGAGTGATCATTCGGAGGGGTTGGTCACCAAAGGGAGTCTTTGCCTCAGTGGCTGTTACAATGATATGACAGGAACCAGAAATAATTCTTCCCTCCTCTTGAATTTGCCGTATATACAAAGCCAAAGGTTTTACTTTTTGCAAAGTAAAATCAGAATCAGCTGTGACATTCCCAGTGACGGCACGTACAAACCAAGGACAATCTCCAGACATGGTGCTGGAGCCACTTGCCCCACTCCATCCCTCTGCAGAGCAGAGGCAATTCGCTGCCTTCCACAGCTCCTGTTGTCAGGAGCAACTGCCAGGATAGATAAATTGCCTAGGAGGACCTGCAGCTTCCTGGGGGGTTAAGCAGATTGGGAGAGAGGTGTGGAATTAGGCAGCAGGAAGTCAAAGGACTGACGGGTTTTTCAAGAAGGGAAAGGAAATAGCTCTCTGATGGTTGGGATGCAATGGAAGAGTCCCTGTGGTGGGGTAAACATAGGAATGATGGGGAGGGGGGGAAATCTCCAAAGGAGTCTCTTGTTAAATATGCTGGCTTTACCTCATGCTCCAAACCCACGGAAATGTAAAGGATGGACCGAAGATGCCTTCCAGTCAAAATGGGCCTAATTAGGGATACCACCGGAAAGACAAGGGCAAGGCTGCAATGGGTGTCTAGATGAACATTGGCACTGTAGAAGGTGTGTGTGCTGGAGGTGGCTTTCAGTCATCACAGTAATGCAGTTTGTGAAGAATTTGCAGCCCCATGGGATTGTGCCTCATACCTCTGAAGAGCCACAGTGAGTCACCTTCTCCTTTATCTACCCTACTAATACTGTGGGATTGGTAACAAAGGGAAGTGAAAAACAAGTTCCTGTGCTGGTTTTAGCCAAGAAGTTTTCTTTAGAAAAAACTTTGACTAAAACAATCTGTATTTTCTATCTCTGAATCTCAAGGTGTTTCTCTCTTTACTTTTCCCTATCAAATGGATGAAACAAGGTAGCCAATTATTGTCTGTTCACTTTCTTCTGGTAACACTGTATATACGGTATTACCTTGCAAAATGAAAAGGCACTTTCTTCAAGGTTCAGAATGCTGCTGTCTCTGTCTTATGCTGTCCCTGACTTTCGAGCTATGCTGCTTTCTTGTCTCTGTGAGCATCTTGACTGGGCAATACACGTGTTTAGCAACAGTTGCTCAATACAGAGGTGCTCCAAGGGCTACATTCCCACTGGTGACTTGCTGCTCTGAAACACTGAACAAGCTAATTTCAGAGACAAAGCCATGGAGATCTTCTCCCTGCTGGCTCATGCAGTGGATGCCCAAGCCATCTTTGCAGATTAGCCAATTAACGTATTATGGTCATTAAAGCTTTGGAACATGGATATCCCATCCGAGGCTGAAGGTGTGAATGACAAGTCAACCAGTGAAATGCAGAGCCAGCTCTGAGCGTATGTTTATGGCCATCATTGTCATCATCACTGATGCAATATTCCAAAATGATTCCCAGGAAAAGCAGTTTGTTTGAACCTGGGAAGATGATGTGACCAACCCCCTTCACCTGCCTGCCACCTCCTCCTTGAGCAAGTTCTGCAAGTGAAGAGCCTCCAAAGTGCAGGATGCATTCCCAGATGGCAAAGTTCATCCATCAAAGGCCAACCAGACAGGGCAGCTCTTTATGTGGTGCAATCACAGCATCTGTCATTGGTGCTCTCTAGGTTTGGTGGTACAGTAGGAAATTACATCTTCTTGGAAGGACAATGAGGAAACCCAAAACTTCTCTGTCCCCAAGAGCTGTCTCTAAGGGTCAGAGCTGAGATACTGGCAGAGAAACTCAAGGTAGCTACCTGCCTTCTCCTGCTCCAATTCCCTGGCTAAGGAATGGACTGCATACTTCAGTTTCCAGGGCTGCCAGGTTTGGCTTAAGTTCATGTAAGAGATCTTTTAATTGAAATGCTTGACTAAAACATTTATTATTCAAACAAGAAACTTCAAGACATAATTTAAACCTTACAAAAATCACAGATATTTTTGAGGAAACATAAGCTGAATTTGGAGCAGACTTTGTGCCTCATACTGAGCAAAAGCTACAGCAGTCTCCCTCACAAGGTTCCTGGGACAAATTAAAGAATCAGTGAAGTATCTTTCATGAGGAAGTACGATGTCCAAGAGGGATGAGCCAGGTGAC
The DNA here is from genome assembly GCA_039877255.1 of Loriculus beryllinus. Lineage (NCBI taxonomy): Eukaryota > Metazoa > Chordata > Aves > Psittaciformes > Psittacidae > Loriculus > Loriculus beryllinus. Next base: position 48,158 of record JBCJKH010024006.1, on the reverse strand, counting down.
CTTTTCTTGATCCAAGAAATGTCTGTTACACCCTGATGATACATTTTGTCTCTAGTTGCTAGCTGTACAGAATAGACTCCTATTTTCTGTGGCAGAAAATCCTCTTTAATTATGTTTCTTCTTTCCTGTGACATGTGCTAAGGTTTCCAGTTGTGTCATAGACTTTAATTCCTTGTGCTGAGACCATGTGCAGCTGAAGATAGAACACAAAAAAACCAAACAGATCAACAAGCCATCATCAGATTCTGTGATGCAATTTCAGTGGCATATTCCAGCGAGAAGGAAGATGAAAATGTTGCTTATGTTGTTGATGGACAAAACAGTATTTTTATAGTTATTTAAGAGCTGCTGAAAGCGTCACCTTTGGCTGCATCTCTGATGGAGAGCCTGAGGATACTCTGTAGAAGTCTGGCTACTCTGTAGCTGAGGAAGGAGCACAAGAGAAGGGTTTTTTGCTCCTCGGAATTGCCAGAAGATGCAGAATTAGCTGACAAAAGAGGAAAATCTCTAAGGAGATGTTTGTGCTGTTGATAACGGCAGCAAGTGCTGAGCTGGGCTCTACAGAAGCAGACAAAACACTTGCCCTGGGTGGAGATTATGCTCTCCGCTGTTGCTCAGTACATCTGCAGAACTCCTCCAGAGGCTGGACACGATGCTGAGGTTCACATCTCTGTCCGTGACTGCCTGGCAGCTCCATCTGCTGTGTAACCTCAGTGGAGAATTGTCCAGAGACCTAAATACTAAAGCCTTGGAGCTTGCAAGTAAGTGCTGTTGACAGTCCACACTGAAACTCCATTTTCTGTAGTAAATAAGGAACTGGAGCTTCCTTAGTAGAGCAGCAGCACGTGTGTTTCCTGTCCAGAAGTGCCAGTAATCTCTCTTTTTGCCTAGCTTGTAAGACAGCATCATTATCCTTCTTGCAGCAAGTATCTGCTGGGTCATGTCGTAGGAGAAAGATCTGAGGCTCCCCAATTCAACACTGCCTCCAGCCTCATGAAGCGTTTTTCAGCACCACAGGATAGTATTTCTCAGCATCAAGTCACAAAAGAAGCCAAGGTGCCAAACTGTGAAGCTTCAGATGGACTTGGTAGTGTAAATGGAGGCGGCAGACTGAGAGTGCCCTCCACCTGCCTCCAGGAGCAGGCTTCACTGCCCAGGGTGTAGTAATCCCTGTAGCCCCTCTAAAGCCAACAGAATAGAAAGGGACCCTTCACACAAGTGAATAACCCCTTCTGTAACAGACACGGGATAAAGTGGATCTTCTGGAGATGCCTCTGTCTCCTTTGATGGGCAAGTAAGCCCCCATTTTTGATGGCTGATGTCAGAGAAGCCGCCCCTCCGTGTCCTGACTCGTGGCTGCTCTGTGTTGTGCATGCAGCCTTGTCCACCGCCCTTTTCCCACATCAGTGCCCGGCTGCACGTGTTTAGAAGTCTGTGTCCCACGGGGCAGGACTCCTGAGCATGAGCATGCTGATGCATGAGCAGCTCCCAGAAGAGGCACCATCTGCATGGCTGCCAATGATGGTGTGAGGAGCAGGGAGATTCCAAACCCTGCTGTTTATAACTGGTTCCCTCACCGCCAAGCAGCAGGCAGCTCCTGCAAAACACTCCAGGTTTCTGGCACTTGTGTGCTCATGCAGCCCGGGCAAGAAAGCAGTGGGGTAAGGCAGCCACCCCTCTGCAGGGCTGGTGCTTCTCCATG
>JBCJKH010024006.1:0-33268 GCA_039877255.1 Loriculus beryllinus | reverse complement strand
TGATCGTCCCCCTGTACTCAGCACCTCAAATCCTGAGTTCAGTTCTGGGCCCTCACTACAAGAGAGACATTGAGGTGTTGGAGTGGGTCCAGAGAAGGGCAATGGAGCTGGAGGAGGGTCTGGAGAACAAGTGTGAGGAGGAATGGCTGAGGTTGGAGAAGAGAAGGCTCAGGGGGGACCTTACCTCTCTGTACAGCTACCTGAGAAGAGGTTGTGGTGAGGTGGGGGTCAGTCTCTTCTCCCAAGTAACAAGTGATAGGACAAGAGGTAACAGCCTCAAGCTGCACCTGGGGAGGTTTAGGTTGGATATGAGGAAAAATTTCTTCACCGATGGTTGGTCAGGCATTGGAACAGGCTGCCCAGGGAACTGGTCACCATCCCTGGAAGCGTTCAGAAACCATGCAGATGAGGCTCTTGGTGCCATGGTTTAGCGGTGGTCTTGGCACTCCTGGGCTAAGGATTGGAATTGATCTTCAAGATCTTTTCCAACCTAGCTGATTCTACAATTCCCAGTATCCCCAGATAACCTCAATTCAATTTAGCTGACATACCTCAGATACGCTGGAGTTCCTATAAATTTTAGTGACAATCAGTGGCTGGGCAGAGAAGAGAGAGATCGGTATCAGTGACCGTGTCCATGGAAAGCTGGTAGGAGCTTGGTCTGGTTGCAGATGACATGCCCCTCAGCACATGGGCACAGCTGGGGTGGCCATGCCATTGCCTGCCTCTGGTCCAGCAGCAGCAGGGCTGGCAGCAAGGTTTAGAGGACCAGCAGCTTGGGGGAGGCTGGGAGCCTGGTTTTGTTCCACCACTCCACAGCTTTCTTCTTGATGCTTTCAAAAAGCGGCAGCTTCAAGTGCATGAAAAGACAGTTCCTGTTCTTATGTTCATATATTTCTTTGGATTGTCTTTGCAATGACATTTTTAATAGATGCTTCCATTTGATTTTCTTATCCCTTTGGGTTTAATTGCACTCATGCTACTGCAGTTCAGAATCACTGGCCATTTAATGGTTCACCTTTCATTTAATCAGTTACATTTACCATATTGCTTGTCCATAGGACTTTGCCACATCCTCGATGGCTGGCAGCTAGCATCTTGTGCTTGTCCAGGGGGTTCTGTGAGTGGTATAGATAGAGCAAGTACAGACCTGGGGGAAAGCCTGCACGTGAGTGCAGCAGGAACCACAATGGAAGAATTTGCCTCAGATCAGACTATGCTGGCCAAGCAGAGTACCATAGCTGGTTTTAGTCTTTACTCCAAGCTAGGCCTGCAGTGCCGGGCCAGATGCAATGCCTTCCACACGTCCTTCCAGTCCCCTTTCATATCCCTGATGTCATGCGTTGCCCTCCCCTTCTCCCCCAGGCCTTTGGTGGAGCAGAGCTCCTGCTGCACCACATCACACCCACAGCACCCAGTCCTGGCCACAGCAAAGAGAGGCCAATGTGGCAATAGACTGCTGATAATTCACTTCTCTGTGCCAAGTCACCTCTGTCTGGCTCTCCTGCTGCATTCACCACACATCTAAGCCTGGGAGAGGAAGCCTTCATCAAGCATTCACCAAGGGCCTCTTCAGTGAGCTTGAGCAGGAACAAAACATCATCACAACTCAGGTTTGGCACTGCCTCACTAGAATGACCGTAAGTTGGGCAGGCACACGGAAGGTACGGATGGACACTGAGGTAGGGATGTTCAGAGCAGGGTGAACATTTCTAGAAAGCAGAAAAGCACTGAAACATTCAGATTCCTCTAAGCCACCCACAAGCAGCATCTGCCACAGGCTCCGGCAGCCAGTGCTTTGCCCCATTCCTCTGCAGGGGTGACTGGGTGAAGCAGCCCCAGTTCAGTACATGCTATTTGCTTCAGCTCCCCAAAGTCAGGCAGCAAAGTCACCGCCTTCCCCAGAAAGGTGGGGATTTGCACAGTGTTACCTCGTTTGCCAACTTGGGCTTTACCCCGCATTCTGCTGGCTGCCCCTTGGGGCTGCATGTGATGGGACTGGTTTGACTCCTGCACCAGAGGAGCAGAGTTCCTCTCTACCGAGAGGAGAAGCTCTTGAGCAGCTGAGGACCACCCTCAGCAGGGCTCCTTGGCCCTGTGGCTATCTCAGTGGGCAGGAGAGCTCCTGCTCCATTTCCAGGCCAGGTCTCCTCTTCCTCTGCTCACTGACTTTGTTTCCTTGCAGCCTCATACAAAGCCCAGGGGAAAAGAAGCTAATGTGGCAATAAGGGAGAGAGGCAGCTCTGGGAGCCTAAATAGATACCCTTACAAGACAAAAATCGTAGTGTGTTTATCTAACACTGGTAACATGGCAGCAGTGGGAGGTGAATTTGGGCTTGCAGGGAGACTGAGGTGCTGAGCCAGACACCCACCATCTATTTCCCGCACCAGTTGTCTCCTATCCTTCTGTGAGAAGAAAGGGGACAGGAGCCAGACATGTTAGAGATTAAACCCTCCCCATAGCACCTCTTAGCTCTGGAGGAGGGTGTGCTCCCCCTCCTCTGGGCAATCACTGAAATCCTCTTCCCATCAGAACACTTCGAGACCCAGGGCCTGAGGTCCCTCTTGACACATCATCTCCCTCTTCAGCCCTTTCACCAACCCTCCACGCAGCCCGTGCGTCTCGCTCCTTCCCTTCTGCTGCCCTCCTTTTGGGGGTAAAACAGGGTGACCAAACAATTAGTGCTAATTATTCCTCCAGAATTGCTGCAAAGGATAGAGCTTCACAAGAGGCCTTAAGGCAAATTAACATTTTATCAGCACTGGAACAGTTGCCTTTTGTCCCTGGCCACGCACCCTAATGCTTATCTTGTGTCAGCTCTGCCTCTGGGAGTGGATTTAAGTCACTGAAACATCCCAAATTAACCTTCTGCAAGCCGACCGTACAACCAACCAGCCCTTAAGGAGGAGTGGTTGGAACTGTATGGGGTGGAGAAGAGGAGAAAGCCATGAGGATGAGGGAAGAAGGGAGCAGGAAGGGGGAATGGACCTTCTCTCAGTGGGTATGTTCAGCCGCTGGTGGAACCACAGTCAGTCAGAGCCCTCTAAAGGACGGCCGGGCAGCACCATGCTCCCGGTCATCTCCCAGAGCACCAGATTTGGCCATGTTGGGTCCTGACTGTAACCCAAAGTGCACTGGAAGCTACAGACACTGCAAAATGTACCAGAACTGACCAGTTGTTGCAGTATGTGACAATGGCAATAACTACTTCCTGCCTCCTAGGTAAGAGCGCTGTTATAAGGCAGTTATTAATTGCCAGTACAATCCCTTTCAACTGAGAGAAAAACTCTGCTCTGGTGTCCATGGTGGAGAGGGGAACAGAGGCAGCTGTGGCCAGGCTGCTCACATCATGCTATGGGCAGGCTGTCTGGCTCCTGCCACAGGCAAGGGCCCCAGTCTGACGATACAATGAATTGAGCTGTCATGTCCTACCACTGGGTTAAAAGCAGTGTGAGACATGAAGCGCTCACTGATACTATCTCCTCGAGGCAGATCACATTTGTCCCAACAACTGTGGTGGTTTTACTCCACGCTAGCAGGGCTTTATGCAGGTTCTGTCATCATGTCTCCGGGCCAGGGTTTTGTGGCACCTCCGAGGTTTTGTCATGTTTTCTTTCTTGCTCTTCACCCCTCCTTTTATCCTAGGTGTCACCAGCCTCCTTCAAATGCAGATCCTGTCAATCCTTTGCACATTCTCTCTGCTATATGCACATCCTGCTCCAGATCTAAGGTCTTGTGCCCAACTCCTCCAGAAGACTTTTGCCCAGACCCTACTGCAACTGATGCAATGGTTTCAAGTCACCCAGGAAAGGTAAGCACAGCACTGAAATTGTGCTGGCCGTGGGAGAGGGGAGCCTGACAAGTGGATCTGCAAGGTCCTCAGGTGGTACAGCACTGTGGAGCCAATAGGTATGGACTAAGTTGAGGAATGAGAGGTAAATCAAGCCAGCACAGACTCAGTGGAAGCCCATCTAAGTAAGACCCTCATCATAAGGTCTTGTCACCAGCCAACTCATCATGCTGTGTGTGAGCTGCATCCCCATGCCCTGCACATGCCTTCCTCAGCAGGCATCCTTCCCATGCCATGCTGCATCTGCAGACCCACAAGCACCAGGCTGCAGGAGGCACCATGTGTCCATGCTCAGAAATGGGATCGGACAAGACCTACCACCCAGAAGCCACCCAGCCTCATTCTGTGCTCTGAGCCAGTTTCATGCAGGTCTGTGAATCCCATTCTACTTCAGGTTTGGTTTTCCTCTTTGTACTTACTTTTCAAACTGTCCTTGCACTCCTCTTTGCTCACCATGTGAGCTGAAATAATCGGTTACAGGAGCTGCAGGCCAACACTTCAGAGCCAGCAGGGTTTCAGCACTGGGTTAGGGTTAGGGTAGAAGATGCCAGGCTACTGATTCAAAGATGGCAGGACTATGACAAAGGTCCAGATCAAAAGGCCTGGACTGAGACCTGTGAGAGAAGTTTAGGTGAAAGCATCATCCATGGAGCAAGAAACACAGAAATGTGTCCTGGGCAATCTCAAGTCACAGTGAACAGCTAAAGCATTTTATGTAAACAAATTGGCCAAAACACCACTTGTGGTCTTTCTGGTTCTCATGGCAAATGAATGAACTGCAACTAGTGCACTGGAGGTCCATGTTTCCTCTCAGTCAAGTCACCCTTATGCTGTTACCATCACCCTTTTGCAAACGGAGTATGCACACAAAATCCCCACAACACAGTAGGGAAAATCGGGAGTGAAGTTAAGCCCAGGAAGAAGGGAGGGGTGGGGGGAGGCGTTTTGGTTATATTTCCCCTGAGTAAAGCCTGTTTTGCCGGTGACTAACTGGTGAGTGATCTCTCCCTGTCCTTACCTCAACCCAGGAGCCTTTTGCTGTATTTTCTCTCCCGTGTCCTGTTGACAGAGCAGCTTTTGTGGCCACCTGGTGTCCAGCCACAGCCAAAACCCACTACACATGTACAGGTGCTAATTCAGCGATGCCTATCGGAAACAGGTTACCTGTTGTTGGCAGAGCTCATTCCAGCCTGACCCGCTCACTGAGCCAGGACCTCAAGACCAGTATGAATGCTTTCTAGTACATACCCTGCAAGGGAGACATGGCTTTGTTAGGAGGATGGAGGGAGGTGGGGATAAAAAAAGTGTTCTGCACTTCCACTGAGGATAGAATGAGAAGGAACTGCAAAAATGGGAACTTGGGTCACACATTGGGAAAATAACTTCCAAGTTAATGTGAGAGAGGCCCTGGAACAGACTGCCTGAGAGATCACTGCACTGCCATCCTTGGAGGGCTGCTATGAAAAAGCCTGAAACATCTCAGTGGGGAGGACAGTGCTCTCACTTGGGGAAAGAATGGAGTAGGACACTCCTGTGCTTCCTTCCCATCTCTTCTCCCACCCCTTCCCCAACAATTCTGCACCTTTAACAGTCTACAATCTGCCATAATCTACATGTTTGCCTAGAAACATGGCAATAACTCTGTCTCCCCACGTATACACCACTCACCAGTCCCTGTGTGGCATTCCAAGGACACTCAGAACAGCAGCATTGATACTCAAAATGTTTTTGCTTCAAGTACTTCAGTTCTTAAGGAAGAAATACTGTAGCTACTGATGAGGGAAGCAAGCCTCAGAGTTAAACAATTCTGACTCTATCTAGTGAAGAGCACCGGGAGAGAGAAAAAAAACACTGATCTGCTTTTCAAAATACCTGAATTTGGTGATTTCTAAGCAAGGGGATGGATTTTATCTGGCAGAGGTCAGGGAAACACAGCAGGGGATGTGGCTGAGAGGTGGTGTGTGAGGGACAGGGGTAAAGCAGGACCTCCCTCAAGGAAGGAAGAAGAACCAAGCAGGGGAGCCTGTCGCACCGGGCAGCCGGTGGCAGCCAGGCAGAGCTGCTGCTCCCATTCCTGCAGACAGAGCCTTCCTGGAGCAGCAGGAGCTCCTCCGTCCTTCCAACCCTGACGTCACTTCCCAAGGCTTAATACTTAACCAGTTCTGAGAGTGAGGGAGACGGAGCGTACTCTTGAGGAGATACGAGGGGGAGAATGTGGCAACATTCCTGACCAAATGCAGCTCAGTACCTTCCTGTTCCCTCAGCTGCACTTGGCATTGGAGAAATACACAAACCTGTTGCTTTGTTTGCTTCAGGCACATTATAAAGTAATTAACTATCACCTTTCCCATGTCATGACTGCTTGAGAATGACACTTCTTTCCCTCTTCATTGCTAAAATGACTTCTTCAGAAGCTCAGTAAAGGAAACAGACACAGTTCTTTGTATGAGTGAAGAATACCCATCATATAGCCCAAAAAATAAGAAAGAAAACTGCTTTTGCCCACACTCAAGAAGATTCAAAATACAGAGCTCTGAGGTTGATGTAGGCTTTCTTTTTATTTTATACTGGATGTATTTCTCAGAATTTGGGATTGGCTTTTCTCAAAAGATCACCCAGTACTGAAAAGCCCATCTGGACTAAGTAGGCTACCAAAAGCAAACAGTGTTATCAGAGAGGCACTCGGTTCAAAGAAGTGGGCACTCCCCTGCAAAAGGTTCAGGTTCTTCCTTATCTCTTTAACACAGCCTATCAAGGTTTTAGCTTTCACAATGCAGTTTTAGGACACGGCATCGCTCTGCAGCTCAACAGAAAACTCCGACATGGGAAAAAGATCATGCAGTTCCTGAAGGCAGAAACACAGCGTGTGTGTTCTGAACAATAAAACCTTATTTTTCTTAAATCAACTATTAGCAGAGTTAAATTAAAAATAAATAAATAAATCTTCAGTATTAGAATATTAGCACTTTTCAGCTGCAACTTAAGAATGCCTCCTGTGGCTAACTACAAAGCTGGGTTTGCCTCATTTCCAACAGCTCAGTGCAATCCACTGTGTATGGAAAAGTCAGAATTCATAGGCAACAGAGAGGAAAGTTACTGAAGTCTGAACACATTTCAATAACTTCCCTATTCCTGTGACAACCTGCAATAAAATAACAATTGCATTCACAAATCATAATGCCATTGGCACAAAAGAAAAATATCATATCTGCTTAGAGCTTTCAGTTACAAAGGATCACTATTTAACATTGGTTGAAATTACATTTGGAAAATACGCATGAGTGTAGTCTAAAATATTAATCAGTTGCTGTTGGTGAAGAATACTGTGTAAACTTTGTTCCTTTTCCCATCTGGTAGTTCAATGAACATTTAGCTGAAAGGGGACAAGGCATCCATCAGGTAAGCTGTCTTACCTGGATTGCAAAATATTGCAAAGATTTAGAATTAAAGAATTACTACCTCTCATTCAATTCCTGTTTGGCTTAGACCCCCTGAGGCTGGTAAGTTACATCCTCCAGCTAAATCTCAAGCCTGGGGCTTGAAAAAAGAGCAGTTTCTGTTGGGAAGGCCAACTTCTAGGCCCAGCCACAGGTGTGGAACACCCGCAGTGACAGTGCATACGCTGGGTTTAGACAACAAACCCAGCTGACGAGACAACCATGATACAGCAACTTTTATCAGCCACCACACAGAGCATCAGCACTAAAATGGATTTTGGAGAGACATAGTAAGAGTATGAGGTAACACCTAACAACAGTTCTCCTGCCAGGACCCCTTCTGGACCTCAAACCTCACCTGGGGCTCTGGACTGCAGTTCTGGGTGAGCAATTGGCAGAATGAAGCATGTGAGCATCTAAGTCCTTCATGAAATTTAATCCTAAAAGCCTAGAACTTGCCAGCAGCAGAATTCAAAGCTTAATAGAAATCTTGTGCCTCAGCCACAGAACTGCCCTTTCTTTTCACCTCACAATGCTTAGGCCACATCTTGAAAAGTAAATGTTACAGGAGGAGGAGAAGATAATTGTGTCGGGCACCACCTCCTGCTGTGTAGGGGGTTTCTTTCAATTTCCTGTCTATGACTGTGTGGCTGTATGTGGGTGCGAGGGGACTGACAGCAAAACCTTCACTGACTGTTACATCCCTGCTTCAAGTCAGAGCAAAAGGACTGCAATCCATGAAGACAAGCCCCAAGAATATATTATTTTGCTGAAAGAAGAAACACTAGACTTGTTTAATTAGAAAGCTCCAGTGCTTTTGAACAAACTTGAACTTTTCTGGATACCCATCTAAGTAAGGTCAGGAGTGAACTTTCACTGTATTAATAGCCATTAATGTTAGAAAATTCTGAAGCCATACATTGTTAACAAGGCTAACAGCAAGATCACTGAAAGATCCTATCTGCTACACAAAAGTTGCATTTTTTTTATTTTTTATTTTTCTTTAATTTTAAATGCCCTACCATGCTCTGGACAATTTCCTGCCATCACCCAGGAGAGCCGATGACTGAAATGGGGTGACCTAACTCACATGAAAGAACTAAGCATGACTAAGCAAAAAGAATCATGAAAGAATGTGCCCAGGAGCCAGTGACAGAGAAGTATGAACAAGGACAGTCTGGGGAAAGGAGACATGCTGAAGAACATAACAGAGTAAGGAAGGGAGAGAGAGGAAACAGTACATAATACATCCTAGGGAGGGCATTATAAACCAGTATTTAAACGATAGGGGGTTTTTTCCTATAAAAATCATAGTTGAAATTTTAACAAACATACCAGACCTCACTATATGATACTGCTGACTCCAACTGTTTTTTTCTCATGGCACAGACGCAACCATTGCTGTGGCAGGGCCGCAGAAGTGGATATGTTCATTTGTCAGCTGCTTCAAAACCCAGCCAGTGCCTCGGTTTAAGGCACCAGTGCGGGGTGGGGAGTTGAATGAAGATGATGATACTTAAGCATGAAGCAGATAGGGAGATGCCAGTCCTACCATGGGTTTGGTGACCTCCAACCATAGGTAACCAGCAGCTGACAAATACAGGAAGAATCCCCCACACCTGACAGCAAAATTGCACAAGTACTCCCTCCTACAGCTCTGTTTAAAATGGAGATGGCAAATGCCAGTGAAAGGAAAACAAAACAAGACACTGAATATAAAACAATAGAATACAAAAATGTAATTCTTCTGTCTGTTGAAACTCTGTAAAAAAGCAAAAAAAAGAACCTACTAAACAAATATATAGAATTAAAATGACACTAAACATGAAAGAGCTGTAATCTCCAAGACTTCTGCAAGTCTAAGACCTGGCTTCCTGCCTTCCACCTGCACTAAATTATTTAGTAGAACCAAAGCACATTTGATTTCTGTTCTTTTGTGAGAATATGAAACATCTAATTAGTTGGTAATAAAGCCCCACAGAATTTGAAAAGATAGGGAAGTCTTTTCCTTTTTTTTGTGAAAAGCCTCACTGTTTTAGGATCAAGCCAGATAAAAATGAGCTGCCCTAGCAGCCTGCCTATCACGGGTTTGCTAAGCTCCACAGGACTGCTTCTTCTCTGAAAAACTCTTAATATGGCACAAGTAACAAAACACATTTGACAAGTTTGTAAGGGGGCATTATAGCCTTACATCACCCCCCCAACAATGGCAGATCCCTTACACACATACCACAGCTACAAAGAGATGGTCAGCCCACTCCCAATTCAACATACAACCAAAACTTTAATGGTTTAACAAAAAATACAGCAACAACAGACATTAAACTTAAGGTACAACGAAAGCAGAACCTAAAAGGTGCTTCCGCCAAGACGAGCTTTGCCAGTCTGTCCCAGCTCCTGGAGATGCAGCTTCCGATTTTCCTCCAACCTTTTACTGCTCCTTGAACAAAAGCCCCAAAACGACGCGGTGCAGATTTGATCTGCACGGCTCCAGGCAGTAAAAGCTCCTCGCGAGCCAGCAGCGATACCCGGCAAAGCTTCCCCACACCGGTGCGGGCCCCACGAGGTGCATGGTACCAACGCCCGAGTCACCCGCAATTAACTTGGGTACCGAAGGCGGCCCGGGGCTGCGCGCGGGAGCACACAGTTCTCGCATTTACCCGCGCGGCCATAGCCCCAAGCACTAAGTCCCCCCAGAGCCGAACCAAGCTGAGATGGGTCTCGGAGAGGCCCCACGGGCTCAACCCCTCACACAAAGCGAACTGCCCGGCCCCGACAGCCCCAACCCCGCTGAGGCACCGCGAGCCCAGCCCCGGGGCGGAAGCCGCTCTATGCGCACGCGTGGGAAGGCCGCCCTAACCCCACCCCTTCCGGCCGGCACGCGACCTTCCTCTCCCGCCCGACCGCCCCCCCCTCCGCACGGGCGGCACGAGCCGCTGCGCACGCGCACGGCAGTTCCCTCGCGCCCCGCCCCGCCCTGCCCCCCCCGCCCGGCCGCCGTTCACCCGCTCCGCGCGCACGCGCGCTCTGAGGCCCCCCCCACCCCGCGCGAGCCGCGCACACGTGCTCTCTCGCGGGCGCATGCGCCCTGCTGCTGCCCACCGCCCCGCCCTCTCCGCTGACGTCGGGGGCGCCGGCTCCCTCGCGTGTCCCCGCCTCCCGGCGCGTGCGTGGTGCGCGCGGCCGGTGCGTGGCGTGCGGCGCGGTGGGGGCGGGTGGGGGCGGGGCGGGTATATATAGCGCGCGGCCGGGGCGGCGGCCTCCCCCTTGTCCCCCGGCCGCCGTCGGAGCTGTGTGCGCAGTGCGTGTGCTCCGGACACCCGGACACGCCGGCCCGGCCCCGCCGCACCATTTATTACTAAAAATATATAAAAAGCCAAAAAAAATCCAAAAATCCTAAAAAATACCTTAAAAAAAAAAAAACAACCTTCTTTTCTTCCGCCTCCCGACAACCTTCTGCAACCGGCCGGTTTGATATAAAAATAACCCGGTGAAGCGAAGCCCCCGGACCCGGCGCAGCCGAGAGGAGACACCGAGCGAGCCCGACCCCGCCGAGGCCACAGCAGCCGCCGCCGCCACCTCCGCCAGGCCCGGCACGGAGTGAGCCAGACCCCCCCCGCCCCTTCACCCGCCGCCGCCGCCGCGCAGCCGCCTCCCGCAGCCGTTAAGTTTCGAATCCGCCTCCGGCGTGCTCCCCCGTCCCTCGCGCCGCCACCGCCGGCCCCAGCCCTCACGGACCGCTGGGCCGTCGCGGCCTCCTCGCCTCGTCAGCGCCCTCCCCTTGCCCTCCCGCGCCGGGAGACGGCGGCAGGATGAACCCCAGCGCCCCCAGCTACCCTATGGCCTCCCTCTACGTGGGGGACCTGCACCCCGACGTGACGGAGGCCATGCTCTACGAGAAGTTCAGCCCTGCCGGGCCCATCCTCTCCATTCGCGTGTGCAGGGACATGATCACCCGCCGGTCGCTCGGCTACGCCTATGTCAACTTCCAGCAGCCCGCCGACGGTGAGTACTTGAGGGCCGGGCCGTGGGGCGAGCCGGGGCGGCCGCCGCCGGAGGAGCCATGTTTCTCCCCCGCCCCCACCACGGCTCGGCGCGGTCCCCCTCCCTCCCTCCTTCCCCACCCCCCTCCCGGGCCGCCGCCGCCCCGCGTCCATTTTCCCATCCCGTTGCTGCCGAAGCGGGCGCTGGCGCTGTCGGGACGGGCAAAGTTGCCGCCGAGCGGGGGAAGTTTGCGGCGGGGCCGCTGCTGCCTGACACGCGGCCTCGGGCCGCCCGCGCCTCGTGGCGGGGAGGAGACGGGGGGGGGGGGGGAGGCGCTTCCGCCGCCGGGAACCGAAAGCCGGCGACGGGCGCGGAAGGGCCCCCGAATGGTGGAGCTGCCCCTGCCGGGCCGCGGGGTGGGGTGGGAGTGGGTGAACGGGCGTGTGTGTGTGTGTGTACGGGCGGGTTTTGCACAGGCGGGCACGGCACGTCCGTGCGCGGCTGCATGAGGAATCTGGGATGAAGGCTAGCTTGAAGAAAGCATCATAGTCATTAGCACCTTTTAATAACTACGCAGGAGCTGGGTGTGTGTGCGTGATTAAGAAGCCAAAAAGAAGGAAGCAGGACGTAGCAGGATGATTCGGTAGTTCCACGGATGTCCAGTCAAAGCACAGGCCAAAACGTAACATGTTAGGACACCACGGCATGTCTGTCACATGTAGGGAGGTTATGAAGTCGTTTGGGCCGTCTTTGCTTGCGCTTCATGTGGCAGGCTGTACGCTGATCCATTTCTCTTTACAGTGAACTCTTTAGTAAACTTGCTTTTCACAACGTGTTGCTGGTTCTCTGTATCAGTAGAGAAACTTTCCATGTAGTTCTGGTCATGTTTGTGCTAAGTTGGGCAAACAGGCCTGTTCATTTGGGATGCACTTCAGTAAAAGAACCAAATGTGACGGATTCCAAGTTTTGTGGAATACAATTAAAAGGAAGAAAACCCCAAAACAACAGTAAAACCCCCAAGCGACCAGCTAGAACATGTTTGATTTCAAGTACAGTTAAGAACTTTCTGTTACAATGGTTTTAGTTTCAAAGATATAAAAGTGAGATATTTGAATTACAAGCTTTTCAAGCAGCTAGATTAACTGACTTGCAAAATTTGCTACAGTATGTAGCCATTATCAGATCAGCCTTTGGTGTACCAGTGATATCTGTATCTAAGCGGTAAAAGTTATTGTCTCCTCTTTTTAATGGGCAGATATTTCACCTGCTATCAGTTCACTAACTTCAGAAAACATGATTTATCTAGCCATTGTTTAGGATGAGACAATTTGAATGCTTGTTTTAACATACTTTGCTTTCATTCAATAAAAAGCTGCAGTACAGTTTACTCAGAAAAATAAAGGGTTAGCATAGTTCAGTGATACTATCAGTGCTCTGATAATGTCAAGGCAGAAGTTGAATGTGATTCAAACATTTCTGCTGCTTAGTGATGACAGAATTCTGTAAGGGCAACTTTGTCATTAGTTGAGCAACCTGTTCAACCCTAGATTTTGTGACTTGCTTTGTAATTTGTCAAATATGGGAAAAAAATGCAGCTTATTCAGCTGAGCAGTGCTTGCATTCAGAGTTTGGGAATGTGCCTCTTACAAAAATGCTGTTACTCCAAATGTTGTACATACGTTTCAGACTTCAGGAAGTGCACATATTTTATTTTACACTTAGTTCAGTTCAGCTAAAAGCATTTCTCATCTGTATCAAACTTTCAGCTGGCACGTATCTGTAAGCATTTGTTTAAAATATACTTAAATGATATTGTGTAATCATACTTTTGCAACATGATTTGATATTCTTGGCAAATACCTAGAAAGCATTTGCTGATTTTTTTTTATTTTCATAGATCATTCTATCCATTTACTGAAACCTTGAAATAAGAGGGAGATTGGTGAAATAGCAGGGTTATTCTTACACTGGTTTTATTTTTATTCCAGAGTAGCTGCCTTTTCTTGGTTTAGCCTAATTCTTAGCTATATCTCCAGCTATGATTATTAAACAGCCAGTAGCAAATAGCTGGGGTTTAGAAAAATGTCTTTGAAGGCATGTTTGACATCACCAGCTGTCTGTAAACTAGGGATCTCAAAGCTCTCCCAAAACCTCATTAGACCTGATGACACATTGTTGAGGTATGCACACATTTCATAATTGTGACTTCTCAGATTTGAGTCACAGTCTGGAGCAAAGACCCCGGCGCTCTTGTTTAATCACTAAACTAGAAATATTCTTGAGTAATCTGAAACTGCGCTTCTCCCATCACATTTTTCGGGTGGTTATGTTTCCAGAGGTTTCTTATTTTACAGCTGTTGCTGTGCATGTTCAGCACAGTTTAGCATTAAGTGTGTATTTCCTGTGATTTTTGAAATTTAGTGGACTGTCCAGTTGCTCACAACTGAAAAAGGGAACTGGTGACTCATTCAGTATAAGCTCCAGCAGAATCAGCAGAAGTACAGCATGGGGTAGGTGTGTCCACTTGGTAACAAGTTAACTGCTGAATGGAATTGTCTCAGCAGCATGCAGCCTTCCTTTCCTGGTTGAACTGCAATGAAAGTAAGCCAGTTTTACTAGTTACGAATTTTAATGAGACTGGCTCGTACCTGTTGTCAGATGTATTCCAGTAATGCTTTAAAATTTACAGTGGAATGACGATGTGGTGTTGGCTAAGCAGGAATCTTTAAACTTCCAATTTCTGTGCCACAGCAGAGGTGAGAGCTGTTAAGAGTTTCCATGCTGTCGTTTGTGGAAGAATTGCATTGGTCTAAGTGCATGCTTGCTGCTAGTTAAGAGTGGCAATGCTTGCGAAGGCTGGGAGGGACCAACTTTGAGTCAGATGTTTGGGAAACGTGTCAAGGAGCACACATTTTTGAGGAGTGTTGGGATTATTCTAGAAGCAATTAGCATGAATTAGAAAAGCCTCTTTTCTAGTAAAGGAAGTCCTATTACTGCTTCTGGGAATAATGAACTGTTTGTTGCTGGCACTTTTATAGGTGCTGGCAGTAATAATTCTAATTACTTTCAGGGCAATAGCAGTGTGTTCAGTGTTTCTACTGTAGCCAGCCTGATTATCCACAGTTCTTAGTTTTTTGGCCATCTTGTTTGGGTTTTTTTTCCCCCCCATTTGTAATGTAAAGCCTTCCAATGCTTTTTGTTTCTAATTATCAGTATCTAGGTTGTCTTTTCCCTCCTGCTTAAAAGTTTGTGAAAGCTTTGTTAACTTACTTAAAAGACTGGCAAAGTTTAAATTTCTTTGTGGCTTCAACTTAAATCAGTTGTTGACTTGCTACTGTTGTGTGAATATGGTGATATTATCAACAGATAATTTTTTCCACAAACAAATGTTAGATGTTTGTTTTGTTAATTTCTACAGGTGTCTCTCAAAGAATGAGCTTCAAATGCACTTGTAATCTGAAAATGTGGCAGGAAACGACGTAAAGCGGGGTGTGCCACCTGAACCACAGACTGATGGCAGATTTTGTTTTACCATGAAGATAAAAGCAGCACTTAAAGAGCAAAAAAGATAAAATAGGGGTTTCCACAATGAGATTGGCTCTTGATCCTTCTAAGAATAGCAATTAATGACGTGGTTTTTAAATGAATACTGACCTAATTTCAGTCTTGTTAACATCATATGGCTCTGCTATATGCAAATTGCAGTGAAGTGACTTAGGTGTGACTTCAGGTATTCATTGGGACTTTTTTCAGAGTTCTTCCAGACACACAGGAAGAATGACAAAAAGGAGTTAATTCAGGAGATCATTGCTTAATAGCCTGTTGACTTAAAACCTTACAGGCATGTCTTGTTGCTTTGAAAGGGCATATGAAAACTGAAGAACTCTTGATACTTCTTATCTAAGTATACTGAGATCTTAAATTCAGGATTTGAAAAGATAGTTTCAGAGTTCTACTGTAAAAACTGCTTAATTGGAGTAACAAAAGCTGGTTTACTGTTTTGCTGTTCTAATGCTTGCTCCTTCACTGAGCTTGTATATATTTCATCATAGCTTTTAATATATATATAATTTCAGATTTTGAAAATTGAGCTTTTTGAACTGTCCCTTTACCAGAAATCCATTACAAATCTTTTTGTTTTTTGTTGTCGTTGTTGTCACTAATGAAGGAGTTGTGTGGAACAGCTGCATGAACCAGGCTTGAACTCCACCTAGCAAAGATATTTTGTCAGTTTAGGGTTATTGGTGATTTAGCAGTTCTTATATTAATGCTTGTAGAAGGCCTCATGTAGGCACCAGCCAAACCCCTAAAAGCATTGTTACTGATATGATAACACATCTGTGTGGTGTGGGAGTGGCCAGCTGTTTTTCAGAGATAAATGGCTAAACTTCATATGGAACAAGTTGTAATTGCCATCATTCAATTCATTTTCTCCTGTTACTGTGCTGTCTTTTCATAGCGGAGTCTGATCATCTGAGCTTACTAGCATTTCTATAGCCTGTTAAGCTGACTTGTGCTCCTTCCTGTCCTGAGCACAGCTTTTGCTGAGAAGTTTTTGCCAGTTTTTATTTGCTTAAAACGGTGGGGTGTATTTACATTAGAGGCCTTGGGTTTGCATCTAGATGGTGGTGCTCGACTTAAAATAGTAGAAGTTTTCTGAAGAATTGTACTTTAAATGCTATTTATGTGCTCATTAAGATAAATTTCATGCTTCCTACTAATTTCATGATGTTTTTCCAGCTGAACGAGCTTTGGATACCATGAACTTTGATGTCATTAAGGGCAAACCGGTGCGCATCATGTGGTCTCAGCGTGATCCATCTCTACGCAAAAGCGGTGTAGGAAACATCTTCATCAAAAACTTGGACAAATCAATTGATAACAAAGCTTTGTATGACACATTTTCTGCTTTTGGAAACATCCTATCTTGTAAGGTGAGTGGAAAATTATTGCTGCGTTTAATGGTTTAATACAAAAAACCCTGAAGTTCATGCTGGAAACTTCCCATGGGTTTTACAACAGGTTTTCTCTTTGATAGGTGGTATGTGATGAAAATGGATCCAAGGGTTATGGATTTGTACATTTTGAGACACAAGAAGCTGCAGAAAGAGCTATTGAAAAGATGAATGGTATGCTGCTTAACGACCGCAAAGTGTAAGTACATACATGTGTAGTTGGGGATCAGCAGTCTGAAATTCACAGCAGATAAATGCTTGAAGCTCACCTAGAAAAGACGAGCTGTTCTAGAAATCTTAAATTCTGTGGAGAATTTAGTATTGTAGTGCTAGGAATACTATGAATTGTATCACCTGCCTATTCTAAAGGCAGAATAAGTTCAGAAAAGGCTGATAACTGACTTTAAAGGAAAAAATTGTTGTCTCAAGCCAATGCTGTAATGAGGATTTGGGAACTTCTGGTTTTCTGATCTTACTGGTCTGAGATAAAATACAGTCCATCAGGTACTCTGAATAATGCTTCCTTTGTAAGAGTGAGTTAGATACATGATCCATTTTTTGTATGAAACTTAAAGCTCTAGAGTCACTTAGTCCTGAAAAATGGTTGGGTTACACTAATATATTTATGTGAATGTCTGTTAATAGGCATATCTGGGGAATAGGAATAGAAAATAAACCTTACAGAAACACAATTTTTTTTTTAAACATCGCTATTCTGTACTAAGGGGGAAGGTATTTGCCACTTGGTTAGTGATATCTAGGCTGGGGAGTAGGGGGATGAATGTGCCTCACAGCTATGCCTGAGGGATAATTATGGTATTTGACATAGTTGCAAAATAGCTCTGTAAATACTTGGGAGGGTTTGGAAAAACAGAAGTCAGCATCACCTTGCCATCATGGATTACTTTTTCATGTAGAGATGGATAGGTCAAGTCACATACAGGGAGAGCATTCCTGCTTGTTCTGTGCTTGATTGGCATACTGTGGATGTTTTTACTCAAATTCTATCTTTAAATAGAATTTAAACCTTTTTAAAATAGTAAAAAAAGTCAGTGTGTAGTTGTAAAAGCACGTG
This sequence comes from Loriculus beryllinus, assembly GCA_039877255.1. Taxonomy (NCBI): domain Eukaryota; kingdom Metazoa; phylum Chordata; class Aves; order Psittaciformes; family Psittacidae; genus Loriculus; species Loriculus beryllinus. Next base: position 15,966 of record JBCJKH010024006.1, on the reverse strand, counting down.
ATCTATGTAAACTTTGGTAAATTACATCACAAGAGCTGATTTTGCCTTGAATTTCTCTTCAGGCTAGGTTTTTAGAAGTGAAAGCATTTCACTCGCAGTCAAATTGGCACCATTGCCGATATTGCACTATCTTTCTTGCCATCCTTGGTTAATATAAATGGGGCAAAGTTGACAAAGTTTAAGAAAATATCGAGTTACTGTATGCTATTTCATTGGATTTGTCATATTTGGGGCTGTAAAGTTGGACAGTACAATAAAATTTGAGCAGAAGTCTACTACAGTCAGAAATGAGTGGTAGCTGTATTAATGTCCATACTAGAGCAGTTCATTGGGTTGCAGAATGCTGGGTTCAGCTTCTGGCTTTCTCTGTGTTTACTGACCTTTGCTGTTTGCAGCCAGTTTGCTGTTTACCTGTGCCTATTTAGAAAGACAAACCAGCCCCCAAACAAACAAAAATCTTGTTTTGATGGAGGCTGGAAAGGTGTGGAAGGGGTTAGTTAAATATCATTTGCTTAAAACTGGACTGGTGGATCAGAGAATGGCACCTGCTATAAGGCTGCCAAGTTTTAGTATGTCAGAGGCATTATGCTGATATCTAGAATTTCTGTTCAGCCGCTTTACCTGCCTGTTGTCCAGCTCTTGTTATCAAAGGCTGTTTTGTAAGAGTAAACAATCTTGCCAATGTCTTGAGAGTATTTTTATGCTAGTAACTGTGATCTGCACACTGATGTAGCAGTAGATAGTGAAACTGGTTTTCTGATGAAGTTTTATGGTCAATACTTTATCTAAAGAATTTCATGCATATAATGAACAACGAGACCTATTAAGATTAAAATATTGATGCCAGAGGATTAAAGTAGATTTTTTAAACTTGACAGACATGCTTTAATGTACACTATTCTATTCTGCAACCAGATTTGTTGGAAGGTTTAAATCCCGCAAGGAACGTGAGGCGGAGCTTGGAGCCAGAGCAAAGGAGTTCACCAATGTTTACATCAAGAATTTTGGAGAAGACATGGATGATGAAAGACTTAAGGAACTCTTTGGCAAGTTTGGTAATGTCTTAAACCTTAAGTTTATCTAAACACGAGTGGACTTCAGCTTCTATTTTATCAGTACAATGCTTTATAATACAAGGAATCAGCTGGCTGTTGGTGCTTAATTCCAATTTCAAAGTGCAGTAATAGCCACTGCAGAATTTTAAATATGCAGAATAGCATATATAATCCTGCCATCAGAATTGTTCCCAGTAACCTGTAAATGATGTCCAGAATATGTCTTTGGGATTTGAATTTTTATTTATTGTTGCAAATAGAAGTATTTTCTGGTTTAGTATATATTGATGTTATGAATTCACTACAAGGTTATATGAGAAATGAGTTTGCAGCATTTACAGGGAATTCCTTTCCACTATTGAAGTGTCTGTGGTTGGAATGGTAGCAAATTTAGCTACTAATTTCTGTTACAGTTTAGTCTGTGAACTGCAATTTTTCAACGATTTGGAATTGCTGAACTGGAATGGTCTTTCACCAGAATAAATGATGAAGCACATACCTAACAGAAAGGCTTCCTCTTCAGCTTTCAGTATCTATTTCAGGATGGAAGCACTAATGCTTTTTAAATATCATAATTTTTAATGCCAAACAAATTTAATTAATGTAGAGATGAAATTCTGACCCCAGTTTGGTTGAAAACATAGTAGGGGAGAAATTGAGCATGGCAGACTTCCCTCATAATGGCTGATGTTCACCATCAGGGCAAATTAGCAATTTTGTATTGATGGGTGCTCTTTGCTAAATACTGTTATTGCTGCAGGAGTACTTCGTAATACAGGTGAAACGAACTAAATGTTAAGACTTCTAAACAGGACTTTGGAAAGGGGAAAATATACTCGGTAGGCAAAGTGTAAGTATTTCATTCTCTTTTTAGGTCCTGCCCTAAGTGTGAAAGTTATGACTGATGAGAGTGGAAAATCCAAAGGCTTTGGCTTCGTTAGTTTTGAGAGACACGAAGATGCCCAAAAAGTAAGCTTTTGGACTTCATTTTAGGAATTCTGTAGCTGAGACCCAAATAATATGTCTCATTGAGTGATCTGAAATCCTGTGAATTCAGTAAGGGTTTTTAATTGTTCAAGAACACTGGAGAAAAAGCAGGTATCAGCTTCCTAAATAACTTAGCATAATTTCTGTCATTTAGAATGCTCTCTTAGGAGCAAATGTCAGTTGATTTGAGGAGCCTATTAAGTCAAGATGCTCTGTGAAACAGGTACAACTAGTGTAGAAATGGGGAATCTTGAATAATTTAGTAAGTTATTGTAGTTGCACTTAAAAGTCTTGGTAAGATTTGCACTCCCTCATGCTGGGCAACATATAAGCATGATAAATTATTACATCTCTGCAAAATGCAGATGAATCATTGGATCCAATTTGGTTGCATAAAACATTTGTGCAAGACAGAAAGGATTGTGTTTTCAGACTTCAGTACTGCAAAGTCAGCGAGAAAGCTAATAGTTCTATGAAGCATCTTTAGCACAGCTGTAAGAAAGTAGTCATAGTGCACTATGAGATGTTGCTTTTACTGTGAAGAGTAACTTTGAAAGAAGGGTTCTTTGGATTTGTATGTGTCTATAACATGCCAGTATGCTGTACAACTGAATCCTTTGTCAGCTGTTTACCTTGATGTGTCAGTTGACTGTGGCAGTAGAGAAAAACTCAGCACAGAATGAATCAGGGCAGCGAAGTTTGCTTTTCAAAAGGCATTTTGGTGATTTGTCAGTACTGCAAGGGTACAAGCTAGAGATTAGAACAAATCCTTTTTGTCTTGCATCTACGTTGTTCAGTCTTGTATACATTCATTGAGGAATTGTTTCTCTTACAGTAGTCAGAATCACATATTTAATGTTCGCGATAACATAAAATTATAATATCTTAGTATATATATATATTTAATGGCTTTGATCAGGAAGGTGCGTAATAAGCTGGTGACTTCTGGTTTCAAATCAATTGAATAAACCTATGCCAGAATTTTCACCTCTTAATAGCTGTAACTCAACATAAGGAGGAAAAAGTTTATTTTCTGTACTCTTAAGTATTTCCTTAATGAAAGATTAAAAATTAGTTTTTTAAAAAGCCATATATACCAGCTGTAGCTTAACATACATTATGTGAGTTGATTTTTTTTTTCCCCCCCCATATCAGAATAGTTTTTTGCATCCCTTGTCACTTCTCTTTAACTGAATGGAAGACCTTCTGAAAGCAATTTCCATTTTACTTTATCAAGAAAGTCTTGGGTTATTTTGTTTCAGCTAGTGGTGTTTTAAATAGATTGGCTCTTTTTCTGGAATACTTACATAACTTTTTGTATTGGAATTACGTAGTTTTTTTGCATGCCTGAAAAACACTGGAATACAAAGCACTGCTAACTTCTTGTTTATTAATGAAGGCTGTGGATGAGATGAATGGGAAAGAGCTTAATGGGAAACAAATCTATGTTGGACGGGCTCAGAAAAAGGTGGAAAGACAAACGGAGCTGAAGCGCAAGTTTGAACAGATGAAGCAGGACAGGATCACCAGATACCAGGTTCAGTTTTAATTCAAGAGGACTAATTTTATTCTACAGTATTTTTAGCTTTGCACAGATTATTCACTTTCAAAAATAATTTGGCCTTTTTTTTATTTTAGGGTGTAAACCTTTATGTGAAAAATCTTGATGATGGGATCGACGATGAGCGTCTTCGAAAAGAATTCTCCCCATTTGGTACAATCACTAGTGCAAAGGTAAAATTCATAGATTGTGCTCATTCTTTCTCTAAAAATGCACAGTTCTCATTTTCCTTCAAGGAAGAGTGATTTATTTCACTGACAACAGATGTGACCCAGTCATTTATCATTGCTACTGTCTATATATGTGGACATCTGCTTTCTTGATTATTGTACATCTCAGGTTAAGTGCATATGATCATCCTTTCTTGAAATAAACTGGGTACTAATATTAATGTGAGAAAATGACATCTCTTCATTGGAGTAATATGTTTATCATTACTTCATTGAGATTTTCATCTCTGTTCAGTAAACAGCAATTAGTTAAGCAGTTATATTCCTTTTTATAAATCAGTAAAACAAATTGTGGCTCACTTCTAGTGTGCTGAAGAATGAAACTCATGCATGTTGAGTAGATACGACATCCTCTTGTTTTAAAACTAAATTTTGTGCTGACAGGTCATGATGGAAGGTGGCCGCAGCAAAGGATTTGGATTTGTATGCTTTTCATCACCAGAAGAAGCCACCAAAGCTGTCACAGAAATGAATGGTAGAATTGTGGCTACTAAACCATTATATGTAGCTCTAGCCCAGCGTAAAGAAGAGCGTCAAGCTCATCTCACCAACCAGTATATGCAGAGAATGGCAAGCGTAAGAGCAGTACCTAATCCTGTAATCAACCCATACCAACCAGCACCTCCTTCAGGTTACTTCATGGCAGCTATCCCACAGGTATGCGTGGAGATGAGTAACTGGACGTTTTGTTCTGTGGATAAAATCTGTTTAGATTTAACAGTTAATGTAACTATTAGCAGGTGTCCAGAATATCAGCGTTCTAATGTCCTAGCAGAAAGCTGATGGACTGTTCAGCATGCCCTTCAAAGCTAACGTAGTTACACAATGTTTTTGTTTGACAGACTCAAAACCGTGCTGCATACTACCCTACTAATCAACTTGCTCAACTTGCTAGACCTAGTCCTCGCTGGACTGCTCAGGGTGCCCGACCTCATCGTAAGTCACTTCTTCACCTCTTTCCAGTGACTGTGGTGAACTCCAAAGCATTTACCTTTGAACTTTTAAATACATTTACACGGCATTATAGTATCAGTCTTTTGTCATGATAGTGGTGTAACTTTTGAACTGTTCTTGACGTCCAGTGTTTCAGCATGTAACTTAGTATATTTTTTCTAAAACATAGCATTCCAAAACATGCCTGGTGCTATCCGCCCAGCAGCACCCAGGCCACCATTTAGTGCCATGAGACCAGCTTCCTCACAAGTTCCACGAGTCATGTCAGCACAACGTGTTGGTGAGTTTGATTTATGCAATCTTCAAGTATTAGACTTTTTACTTTGCCCATTCAGAATGATCTCTCAAGAGCATAACTTCAGTGTCACAAGTGGTAACACTTCCCTCCTCCATGGCTCTTACTAAATGAATAAATTAGTCGCTTTAAATATTGTCCCAGCAGAGATGCCTGCTGTAATCTCATCTCTTTAGCAAGAAGTATTTCTTCTTTTAGTATGCACTTCAATAATGCTGTGTGACAGCTGCCATTTCTAAGCATTGTTGTGGCAGTTGTAATAGGTTGCATGTAGAAATAGCGAGATGATATGATTTTAGCTCTTATTATTTTGTCATAGATTACTGTGAGCCAGTATCATGTATGCAGAATCTGCACATCGCTGAATAAACCAAAATTGATTATAATGGAGTCTTAATTCTCTCAGAATGTATTAGGCAGTGGGATTTTTTAGCTATCTACTTCACGAAAGCATCTTTTTTAGGGTGACTGTTGACATAAATTGCTCAGGAAATAAAGTGAATTAATAAAATTGAATTAATACTCAGCCAATGTGGATGTTGTCTCACAGATCTTTCAGTAGCATGTGGGAAAAGCAATTCATTAGAAAAGTGACTGGAAAGTAGCATCCACTATGAGGTTTGAACCTTCAGATACAACCAGTGACATGTCAGTTGACAAAGCTATTGAGATGAATCTATAATGCAGTATGTATATTAGGTATTCAGTTTGGGCTAATTTGTTGGAGATTTTTTTTAACTTGTACAGTGTAGACTAAGAAAAATGAATTATACACAGAATTCTGTTACTTTTTCCAGCTAATACAGCAACACAAACCATGGGTCCACGTCCTGCAGCAGCAGCTACTGCAGCTACTCCTGCTGTACGCACAGTACCACAGTACAAATACGCTGCAGGTGTTCGTAATCCTCAGCAGCATCTTAACACACAGCCACAGGTGGCCATGCAGCAGGTATGTGACTTCAGGAACTGGTCCATGCTTTTGCTGATGCTTTTTGCAAAGGAATGTGGTGAGTGGGGGCACTTGTGGTTGAGCTGTCTTTGTTATTCTAGATTTGAATCTCTGCATTATGGCAGCTGAATTAGAGTGCTGGGGTTTTAAGTATATTTCAAGTTCACCTGGGACAGGATGCGATCCCGTGTTGCTTCATATTTTCCAGTTGCTTGCTGCCTTAGCCTGAATTCTCTTTATGCTTGCTCCACGGTGAAGTGGTTGATACAAACCTCTAGTATTCCTTGGCTCTAACCAGCAGTATTTGATTAAAGCGCTTATTTGTAATTTCTTCTGTGTTTCTGACAGTGCAGGCATTGTTTGAGTTGTGAAACATCGGGCATTTTAAGCTGTGCCTAATTATGAACTAAAATTTAATTCTGAAATGGTGTTAAATTAAATTTGCAGCCTGCTGTCCATGTGCAAGGTCAGGAACCCTTGACTGCTTCCATGTTGGCTTCTGCCCCTCCGCAAGAACAAAAGCAGATGTTAGGTATGTACATGATATGTTTGTCTATGCTCTGTAGCAGGACAGTCAAAGTAGTCTTGTCAGTGTTAAAATGTGGAATAACTGGTTTTATCAGTAGAACAGGTGTTTGTTTCCCTTTCTCTTAAATCTAGCCTGTGTTTGTCCGATGAGATTGGTCACTCAGATTAAGTTTTTTTCTCTCTAGGTGAACGTCTCTTTCCTCTCATTCAAAGCATGCACCCTACTTTGGCGGGTAAGATCACTGGGATGTTGTTGGAGATTGACAACTCTGAACTCCTCCACATGCTTGAGTCTCCTGAGTCTCTTCGTTCGAAGGTAGGTGGACTGCCTCACTCTAGTTTTATCAGCAGTTAAGTCTGCACTGATTGAACAGCTGTTTATGCTGGCACAGTGAAGTAGCAGCAATGCAGCAGTGGCCCAGGGCAAGAAGTTAGAATATCCTCTTTCAGGGGGTGGCAGTGACTTATATTAGCATGAACTGCAACTGTAATGTTATCCCTTTATTTTTAACAGTGCAGGCATTGTTTGTATATATAATTTAAACTGCTTCATTATCTTAAATATGCAGAAATGACTAAGCTTCCCTTTATTAATTTTCCTTCTTAACAGGTTGATGAAGCTGTAGCCGTACTACAAGCCCACCAAGCTAAAGAGGCTGCTCAAAAGGCAGTTAATAATCCCACTGGGGTTCCAAGTGTTTAATAAGTAAGTTTTCTGAGCAGTGTGGTTTTACAGGTTGATTGGGGCAATAGCCCTCAGTCCATGGCCTTCTAAGCAGTATGTTTCCAGTCTCTGGATCATTTGCAAGCTACAGCAAGTGGCACCTATGGTCACATTTGTTAACAAATACTGTACTAAATCTTCTTGTCCAGTTCTGTAGCTCATGGTTAGCAAATGCTACTGGTATGTATTTGCATATTTAGCTGGTATTAGAGCATTGGTTTTAACTGCGTATTTAGCTGGAATTAGTTCTAGGTACAAGCAGTTCTGTCAAAATGCTGCTATTCATACTGTTGTTCCAGAGGAACTTGTGACGTAAGCTTAAAATGGTACTGCAACTTTATTTTTCCTTAGAAATGAAGTACCTTATTCACACCATAATTTGTATACATTTGCCAAAATTAAAATTATACAGTAATTAAAACTTCATATTGTCTTGACTTCACATTTTGGTGAATTTAACTTTGATGTCAGTTAAAATTCTCATTCTCTTTACTGCCTCCTGTGGGGGGTTAGTGTTTTAATTTGCATGACAGGAAGAGGCAAAAGGTAGCATCTTTACAATGTTGAAAGGGGAAAATGTTGTGGAGTTAAAGATAATACAGGAGTCTGTTCTTTGTTCAGTCCAGTTAGGTTTTGCCTGTGAATTTACTTTCCATATTTATAGCCATCGATTGAAGATGCCTGCTTTAATATTTGATCACTTAAAATTGCCCTTTTTTTCTTGGTTTTGTTTCATTTCTGCAACTTTCCTTTTGGAGACAGAATCTGAGTTACGTTTTTCCCACACTTACTGCTTTCTCCATGACACTTTCACACTGCTTTGAGACCAATACTCTGTATGCTTCATGATGTCGTAGTTGGAAATTACACTGCTGGTGTAGTTATTTGCTGAGCCTTCGTATGTTAGCGTTAAGAGTAAAGTCATTTAGTCAGGTTACTTACAGTAGCAAGTTAATTGTATGTAGCTATTGTGTGAGGCTGTGTGATGGTATCAATCACTTTGGTGTGATTGATACAGCAAAACCCCAAACTGCTGTCAGGCTTAGAGTTGCAGAAAGCATGTCAGGAAACATAAGGTGCTGCTTTAATTGACAACCTAACAACATTGCTTTTGTTTGCAGAAAGATCCGGGACTACAATCTAGAACTTCGCTTCACTGAAGAAAAAAAAATCTAAACATGGAAAAACTATTAAATATTGAGAAAAACATTGCAAAATATAAAATAACTAAAAAAAGGAAAGGAAACTTTGAAGCTTATGTACAGAGCAACGCCGGGGCTAGCAAAACAAGTGCTGGTCCTAGATTACTTATTGATTTAAAATCTAAAAAAAAATAGTAAAATAAAAAATACAAATTAATGTTTTATAGACCCGGGGGAAAAGAATTTTCAGCACAGTACAAAAATTTAAAGCATTCCTTTCTTTAATTTTGTAATTCTTTACTGTGGAAAAGCTCAGAATATCACCACTGTTTTAGTTGACAGTGAGAATTGATAACTGAGCAAAGAAACGTAATTTGGATTATAAAATTCTTGGTTTAATAAAAATTCCTTAAACACTGACTGACTTGTGGCGGTTTCTTTTGTATGGTGTACTTCTTATAAGGTGTTTGTTCAGAATGCCAAGTTAGAATCCCACTCTGTAGTGCGTTTCTAGAGCTAAGCTTACATATAGCCATCTGCTACTGATAATACAAACTTAGGCATTAAAACAAATGGAAAGCTAGATCCATATCTGGGTTTTAAATCCTTAATAGCATGAGACCTGAGCTCTTGTCATTGTCAAATTTGAAATAGACCTTTAAAAATACCCAACCTTTTGATTATCAGTAAGAAGTGTAAAAGGCCTGTGTTGGAGTTGTGTAACACATAGACACATGATCCCATTTGGCCACCTGTGCATGGTGTAGGTTTGGGTGGAAGGAACAGTCTGCTTAGGTCTCTGGCTGTGTCTTTAGCTGGCCAGTGAACTGTGAGATGCAGGCACAGTCACATATGGATAGAGGTGAAGGAGCAAGGACTGGCTGCAACAGGCAGTGTTGCAAAATACCACTGTTGTGAGCATAAGAGCACAAGGTGTTCCTAGAACAGAAAAGGTAAGGCTTCCAGGTGGCAATACATTGAGAACTGAATGCATACTAACAAAAATACTGTTACTATAAGCAATAAATTCCTCTGTGGACAGGACTGCTTAATCCTCTGAGGAGGAGATTTCTAATGCTGCGTATCCTAACAAGTGGATGGCTACTGTTAGCTTTTCCTTTTTAATCTGCTAGTGAGAGAACAATTGGTTTAACTTTGGTACATTTTGTGGTTTTTTATGTGCTAAACAAATCCTTCTTGTCAGAGGCAACTTTGAAAGTCTTCACTAGCTCTTTGGTAAGTAAATTACTGAATTATTACTGAAAAAGGATACAGTTGAGGTGCTTTAAATCAGCAGGTTTGAAACTGTGAAAGAGATCTGAAATTGAATGAGGTTCCTTATTACTTGACTCTAGAGATCTTGTCCGTAACTTCCAGTTGTAATGCATCTAAGCTCTGCATACAGTGACCTAATGCAAAACTGGGTGGGATGGGTGTTGTTTTGTCAAATTTTGTGAATGGAGAAATAATTCTGTCAGTTTTAGTGGCTCCAGGAATCATCTTCCTGCAGAAGGTGAGCTCCTGGTTCATCCTTATGTCTGTCACTGAAAAAATACAGTTGAAGGGGGATGGAATCCCTTTTTAAAAAAACCTGCTGCTTGATCTAAATCTGCTGTAGTGTACAATACCACAGAATCATAGAATGGTTTGGGTTGGAAGGGACCTTAAAGATCATATAGCTCCACCACCCTACTCATGGGCAGGGGCACCTTCCACTAGACCAGGTTGCTCAAAGTCCCGTCCAGCCTGGCCTTGAAATAATAATTGCCCATACTTTATAATTGAAATAGAATTGACCCTAGAAATAACCCTCTCTTCACTTGGGGCTGATAAGACCTTCAGGTGAGCTTACATGTTAGTCACTAAAAAGAGCCATCCAAGCAAATGAGCAATGGCAGCAAAAGTGGGCAAAGCCAACAGTAGCACATGAGCTGCTTAATTTGCTACAGGACCTTACTGAGACTGAGCGCTTTGTAGGCTTAAAATGTAAATGCTTAATCAAGACAGAGTAATGAGTGCTTTTGTTGTAAATCAAACTGTAAGCAGATAACATTGAAGTTGGCCATCTACAGATTATTTTACAGTTGCTGTCTTGCTTTCCCCTACCCCTTTTTAAGAGGAATATGTTCTGCAGACTTAAGAAATTGAGAGACGTTTTCTACTTAGTTTAGCCCATAATTGGTTCTGTAAGCTCCTTAATCAAAATTGATAATACAGGGGAGAAAGGAAACAGTGAAGATGGCAAGTTCTCATCTGACAGACGTTCCCACCCTGCCAGGTTTTCCTCAAGAGGAAGGAACAAAGCTGTTTCAGAAGATGGCATGATCCTTATCCATGGCAATCCAATGGGCTCCTGTTGGTGTATTTGAAGGATAGAATTTCACAATCATAGGAAAGGGCTAGTGAGTTTTTTCTGGGAAGGGTCCCCAAAATCCTTGTTTTTTAGGAAAAACTGCCAGTGTTCTTTGGAACTGTTGCAGTCTTAAAGCCCTTCAGCATGCTTTCTGAACTGAGAAAAGATTCAAGAGTGCCCTTATTTTTCCCCTTGTGCAAAGATTTTTAGACCAGAGTTTTTGTGAGTTTGAGAAATAATTCTAACCTAGAGAGGTGAAATTGGCCTGGCATAAATGAATCCTATTTACAATCTCCCACTTTACTACAAAAGCATTAGGTTAAGCTCGTACAAGTTGTATGTTCAGTCCTGTCCTGACGTAGGTAGGCTGGGTTAGCCTTGAATTTTCAGTCCTGAAGAGTATGACTATAATTAAGAATTTTTTGAATTGAATGGTAAATTTACAGTGGAGATGGTTCAGAGAGATCCATACAGGATAAGAGGTTGAATGTACAATTGTAATTTCATGTAATTTTAACTGCAAAAACATTGAAGCTTTGGAGATAGCTTTAAGCACTAAAATACTTTTATTGCTAAAAGTACTTAGTAATAGAAATGCTGAAGAATCAGATGACATTAAAAGTTTAACAGAAGGTCTAAAGGATGGTGTAAAGACCTATTTGCAGGAGTTTTAGGGCCCTACCAGGGAAAGTAAGAGCCACCTCGGTTCTGCTTATTTCCCCAGATAAGAGGTGTAGTGTCTTTGGTGAGTGTGCTGGAGTTCACCAAACTAATCTTTGTGTTTTGTAAGAATGAAGTTCTTTAACCTCTTGCATATGTGGAAACTGAGAAAGGAGGAAAAGAAGGGCTCTTCCAGCTCTGTTGTGGGCTTTTGTGGGTGTCTCAAGCATTAGCATCTGTACCAGCCTGAAATAGTTGGAAACGTTTGTGATGGGATAGCACAGTGAGGCAATTCTGCTGAGGTGGTCAGGACAGTTTAGGAAACCAAAACCCTGGGTTGGTTGGGTTTATTCCCACTCTTGCTTAAGCAGTAATTGCCCACTGTATGCCACAGGCACCTGTTTAACTAATGTCTTAAAGGTGGTTTGTTTGGGGATTTTTTAATCTTAACAGATAATGAATGTATCAGTGTTATCAATGTAGAGTACTACTGTAAAACAATGTACAATAGAGAAAAATCCATTTCTTCAGTAGCAGTAAAGACCTGTTCCCTTCTGTTAAAGGGCAGACTCACTGGCAGTCACTTCCTTCTGCCACATGTGTCAGAGGCTTACACTGATCCTCTACTGCCCTGCAGCCACCCAGCGCTAAGCTGATTTTGCTGGCTCCCCTGGTATATCATTCCTTCAGTCCTTCCCTGCCTTCCACTCTAACCACAGCAAACACTTCAGAGTTAGCAGCACTGAAAAGCCTGCTCCAGAAATTAATGGCAATTTGAACTCACCATCTGCTTTCCCAAGCAGAATGGCTTTACAGAGAACCAAATCAAAGGTTGGGTGCACAAGTAATCAGGATTGCATGTGTTCTCTTTGCTGCTCTGCAAAAGGTTAGGAAACCTGGATTTCACTAGGTCCTGGGGCAGGAGTGGCAAGGTCGTGGAAATCAAGATGTTCTTGAGCTGAGCAAAGTCAGTACAGATGCTGGTTTACATCCTTGAGTAAAGGATGTCTTCAGTCCTTGCACCTAAAAGCATTCCCTTCTCAGGAGCACTGTTCATGATTGTTATGGGTAACTGGATGCTGAAAACCAGACAGTTACTGATTTGGATTAGCATTCTTGACAAAAAGGCTTTCTGAATTCTGCATCTAATAGATTTCACCTTGGGTAGTGTACACCAGCATACCTGTTTGCATAACTGGTATGTGCTCTGGTTCCAGATTAAGGGGATTTTGTTTGTGTCTTTAAGGAAATTAAGGCCAGGTTGGATGGAGCTTTGAGCAACCTGGCCTAGTGTGAGGTGTCCCTGCCCATGGCAGGGATGCCTGGATGATCTTTAAGGTCCCTTCCAGCCCAAAGCATTCTAGGATTCTAGGAATAATTGGAGTCAAACACACTGAGAAAACTCCACCAAACTTCCCAAACCCAGTGAGGATTTGTATTTATTCTCAGTAGCCCCAGGAGCTGTGGTGCAAACTGAGAGCCAGTCAAAGCCTTGTCCTTAGGACCACAGTTCCCTAGGATTTCACAGTTAGGTGTTCCTGGCCATCTCACTTGGGATTCAGTAGGAAACTCCATTTCTGTGACTGAGCATTCCATTTTCACTCCTGCAGAAGTAGTTCAAATTACTACTGAACATTTCATAGCTTTCCACATACACGAGTTGCCCCTGGGAGGTGATTTGAGGTTAGGAATGTCCTCTGAGCAAAGCCAGCACAGTCTTGGATTTACTGGAACCGGCAGCTACTCTTGAAAAAGTCTCAGTTCTTCTCTCAGGTTACGTTTTGGTGTAAGTATGCACTTTCAATTAAACCACCCTGTTCCTCTTGCCTCTTCAACTAGCCCTTTCCTTACAAAGAGAAGCACTACATCCTGCTACACCAATTAGCTGTCTCATCAATGTTAGGCCAAGCAATACTAACAGCCTCACACTACCTTTGCAGTGAAAGCCGTAGGAAGGCTACAGGGCCTGGCTGGGAAATGCTGCAGGTTGTCGCTGGCTGTGTTTCAAGGCAGCATGCTGGCTGGAAGAGGACCTGCAGCCCAACTGCCAGTCCTCAGGAGGAGGTGTCTGGGACCTCCCTGTTCTCATGCGAAGGCTTGAAACCTGGGGAATCCTTGTACACCTTACTGCTGCCGGGGGACCATTTCCGTCTGGGTTCCTGTCTCTTCTGAGCCACTGCCTCTCCTCCTCAGAGGTTTTTTCTCAACTGATGAACCAGAAGTACACAGAAACCCCATCAAGATACAATTCCTCCTCCAGGCAGGCAGACACCAGCAAACTAAATGTTGTTCCTTAGGCAACTGCGAGTCCTTACGGTACAACTACCTCTGCGAAGGAAAGCTTTTAGTCCCATTTACCTTCTGTAGAATGCGGTCAGTAATGACAGCAGCTGTACCCACAGGAAAACACAGCTGGCAGGGTTGCAGATCCTTAGGGCATGGCCTTTGAAGTGAATACAGATTTGAAACACATATTTTCAGCTGCAGTAAAGCCACAAGGCGCACAGGTAGCCAGACATGGGCAACTGGAACAAGGGGAAAATGTTCTCAACAAAATAATCTGAAACTTAGATTTCTCACTTGTATTGGGGTTGAATGTAATCAGTAAGAGAGAAGGAAATGACAAGCTGGGCCAACATAAGTGGCCTGTTGCACATTAAGTACTAAAAGCAGTATATCTGTGCCAGTCTCCTGCTTCCTACATAATCTGCTAAAGAAACATCCCTAGTCAAGTCATGTTCCAGCTGGCTATAGCTGTCCAGAGGTATGTACTTTATTATAGCTCTGAGGACACTTTAAAATGTACCATGTGATATCTGAGCATCCAGAAAACAAAAACAATGCCCAGGGCATGCTAACTGGTTGTGTCACATTGTGGTAGCTGGGACCTTGGGTTACACATGTTCTACGTTAAACCTGAAGTCAGCAAATGACATAAAACAGGGATTACATTTCAAAAAGTGCCCTCCAAACACATCAGATTGCCACATCTGTAGGAGGAAGGTTGCTTAATCTTGTCCCTTGCCACTGTTAGAGAGATTTGCCACAAAAGGGTGCTCATTTCTCCTCCCATAGTTTTCCAGAGGGGAACCAGATTCAGGCAGGTGAGAAGAGACCACCAGACTAGAATGGCAGCAGAGGTGGAAAATTGCTGCCCATGTCCCAGGGCAAAGAGCTTCCCTCTGTCTGCCTGTACCCCTGTTTTTTCCATCAAACTCCTTCTGCAGCCACTTTGCCTCCCAGCTTTCAAGTAACAATGGGGAATTGCCATGTTTGCCACATCCCATCCACAGGAGTGGCCTGGAATGCAGACAAGGATGCACATAGCCTTGCTCAGGAGGGGAAGGAAAGTTCTTCCAAAGCTTCGCAGAGCATGGGTGCCTCATCTCCCAGGTGCAACAGGGCAGCTGTGGCACCAGGAGCTACAGCATTTGCTCTGTAACAGGGAGGTTACAATGGGTGCTCAAGTTGTCAGACTGGTTGTATTTGGCTGCACAGATGAAGAGAAATAAGTTATCAAACATGTTGCACAATGTTATTGTACCAAGTCTTCTCCGTTTGCTCAAGAATGCCCACAGTCAATCCTGTTTCTCGAAAAAACACTCCTTGTTCCACCGGGAAGGGTTTTCCCCACGGCCTTCCTGGAGTAATTGTCTTCCTCTTGGTGAGGGCAGAGCACTGCACTTACACCAGGTCCCGGTCTGCACTGGAGCCATTTCAGCTGCATTGTTGCCACGCTGATGCACTCATTTTGTGTCTCCAACAGCTCACACTGCTTGGGTAAGGCTGTGAGACCTTCCACAGTGGTTCCTGCAGCGCCTTTCCCTCAGGGGTACCAGAAATACTCTATGAAACACGGCAGTTGTAACTCATCTTTATTGTCTGGCAATAAGCAATGTATGAAAGTCCCATGGCAGAGATGGACCTGCTGTTTTAACCGTATTTGACCTTCAGTGCGGCACTGCGGGGAAAAATTACTTTATTTTCTTATAAACCTGCTGCATACCACTCTCACCAGTTGGTTCCTAGTTCTTGTTCCCTGAAAACCAGCGAAATATCACGGCTTCACAGTGAATTGTCACCTTCTAGCTACTCACACCTCCTTCACTGCTCGGCACCGAACAGCACCCATCACGCCTGCTGCCCTTCCTGCCCCCTTTCCCTGCAGGCCACCCATACCACCCCTCCACAGGCCCGGTTTCGGGGCTGTTAATTAACCTTTTCCGGAGGGATGTTAATTAAAAGCCGCCGCCGAGGCAGCGCCTCAAGGTCCGCTCCGTCTCAGTGCCCGCGCGGTTGCAGCGCCCTCTGGCGCCGCGGGCGCTTCTACCGGCGCCGCCCGGTGTCTCCATCAGGGATGCCTGGATGATCTTTAGGGTCCTTTCCAGCCCAAAGCATTCTAGGATTCTAGGAATAATTGGAGACAAACACACTGAGAAAACTGCACCAAACTTCCCAAACCCAGTGAGGATTTGTATTTATTCTCAGTAGCCCCAGGAGCTGTGGTGCAAACTGAGCGCCAGTC